>JBBPCS010025088.1:4300-23987 GCA_037974645.1 Hollardia meadi
TTAACGCCCCCCCCCCCCCCCCCCCCCAAGCAAGGTGACCCTCTTCCTGCCTTAAATGTTTTCCTACCTGTCATCGTGAACCCGTCACCCTCACTACTACGCTTCTTGTAACAGTAACTAGGGTTAAGTAATACCAGTGTTCAATCATTCAAATGCACCCAGTGTTGACCTAAAAGTATTTTTGAGCTTACAGTCAAGTTTCCATTGCAAAATAAAGACAGTGAGATGCCACTGAAATTTTCCGAAAGAGAGAAAGTGGACCTTTGTGCTTAGATTATTTTGTAACATATGCTTCCATTTGTTTCAACTGTTCCAAAAAGTATGCTGCATCTATAGATACCAGCAAGTACCAATGACTTCATTGATATTCTTGTATGCAAACTTTTTTGTTGAGGCAACCGCTATTTTGAATTTTTCTTACAAATGTGCAGTAGGAGTCAGTGGTGCAAAACTTATAGCCCCACACCGGAATACTGGTCTCCTGCATGAAGTCCTGTTCAAGATTCATTCAACCAACACAATTTGTTTTGTTTAAGACTTTGTCCCTCTTTGTGCCTGTAACATCTGCAACCTGGGAGCAGTGTGATCTGTCCCTGGGAACTCTAGGCTACCAATCCTGGGTGAGATATCTTAGGTGTCCGAATCTGGGGTTTCTTCTGAAATATGCTGGACTCAGGGTGTGAAAATTAAATTTGGTTACAGGGTTCCTCAGATCACTGAATTCACTTTGGACTTTTGGATTGTTTTAAGGTTATCAGTTTATTTGTGTTATTCTCGGGCCAATAAAAAAAAAAAAAAAAAACAGATCTCAGGGGAAAAAAATGCAAATAAAATACTTTGTATAAGCCTCCTCAGTTAAATTCCATGTGACTTGCTTCCTACCACGCCTTGGAACAGCACATAATCCAGACATGAGCATCCAGGTGAGACAAAGGCATCCATCAGTAGTAATCCGCCTACTCACAAGTGCAGAACAGTTATTTTTTAGCTCAAATATCTCTTCACTTCATGGTGAACTTCACGTAACAAAGCTTACCATAACTAGAACATTATAACATTTGTGAACCAATTGTCTCTTTCCAATTTGTATTTGATTTCAAAAACAAAACAAAAAAAGAAAAATCACATTTTACAGTGTATACAGCTGCTTTAACACAATGCAATAATACAGAAATCCCCTTGTGAGTTCTATTTGGGTTACAGCTACGGCTATGAATGTAGCACTTAGCTTAGATTAACTATTAGGCTGCAAGTAAGATGATGAAACGAGGCAGATGAACAGCTCACTAATATAACCACAGTATGTTAATCACATCACACACAATATCCTGACTAGTCTTGTTCTATGAAGTATTGAAATAAAGTAATACACAAATTAACTCTTTTAGGGGGATATTGTAATGCTAGTTAACTTCTCGAGCAGCTAACTCACCAGGAGGATAATCAAGGCAAATTGGAAGACAACGGCCACTGGAGTTCCTCCTTCTGATAGCTTCTCTTGCAACTACTCTACAGCTCAGTAGATCTCTCCCTCTGGCAAAACTCCCAGCTCCAAGTCTGCTCCACTTCAAATCTTGGAACTTTTAGACAAGCTATTTTGCTTTTTCTCAGGATCTAGCTGAGTTTTTTTTAATACACCTGTGTTAACTGCGTGCTCCGTGACAGTGTAGAGAGAAAAAAATGTATCAGTGCCCATGCAGCTTCTTAGCGCTGCCTACCGATGGCCCGTGAGTAATGCATTTAAGGAATATCTGTAGCTGTGTATACTGCAGATGCAATAACACGGGTTATATACCATTCCAGCTGACTTTCTTAGGATTTTAAAGCAGTAAACAAGGCAGACAATCCCACTCCATGTACATAGATGTGAGACTAAATATACAAGTTATATGAAAAAAACATGCACTCCGCATGGGCCGACATGCTCACAGAGCTAGTCGAAGCGTGCACTGCAATGCCCTGTAAAACACGCCCATCCAGGTGCAATACCAAGTTTTTAGTGAGTCCCTTTTTAAAGAATAACTATATTACTGCATGTTAACTTGCTATCATAACCAGCAGTGGGAGTTTTACTTGTTTATTCCTGTCAACTCCTAATTTTGCGAAGATTTAAAAAGTTATCTCTCTTTTGCTGCTTCTCCTGGTATACAACTACGATTTTCATGACCCTTGAAGAAAGAAAAAAAGATAATAGATCAGTGATGTTCCTCTTTGTAGATTATATTGTTTATTCACATGCTGTCAAATGTAATTTACGCTGAGGGCGAGGAGGTGCGTGTGCTCCCTTACTTTTACATTTTAAATTTGTGCCCCCTCTTACAGCCTAGCCAACTCCAGATGTGAAAATCTCTGAGTTGACAAAAAAATTTGGTGTGTTCACCTAGTTTGCCTTTAGTCACCATGCGCTCACAGCAGTGAGCTTTCCAAGCAGCAGCAAATGCTTTATGGACTTTATTGCCCTGTGTTTTGGCCCTCATGCTATAAACTACCTTGACCTCTTTTGCATGTTTGAGTCAAAAGTGCTGAAATGTTAATTTGCTGTAGTAGTCAAGACTGTACACGAATCAGTGTGCGTCAGTCTCATTTCCACTTTGCAGTCCTTGATCTGATTCAGTTGCACAGAGAACATTATTTCATGTTTCAATCATATTTTTCTTCACTATTAAGGATGTATAATTATAATATTTTCAGCACAAAGTAAAGGACAGTGTCCTTTAAAACCAAGTGTTTCAGGAATATTTATTTTGTTAGTATCATTTCACCTCTGAAATTAAACCTCTGCCCAAATGTAGAGTACCAAAAATAAATTTACCTGAAAAATTAGCTTTAGCTATATTATTAGTAGTATTAATACAGAGTGAAATAATATGTCATAACATATTAGTAAACTCACTAATCACATTAATCAATCATTAAGCTTTTCCCCCTGTAGACTTTTTGGTTTGAAAGCTTCAGCCCTGAGCTTTGTTTGTTTAAAAACCTTTTGTGTCACCATTCTTAATAAATAGGGCCTTCAATGTTCTTACAACCTAAGGTTTTTTAGAGCTTGTCCTGTAGCTCAGTTTCCCACAGCTTTGGTTTTCTACAAATTGGTCATAGTTCACAAGGCCACCTGATGTTTCCTCTATCAGCTTTTCTTACTTTTGAATAATCCTAACATACAAAGAGAGAAAGGTAACCTTGGTAGAGACATTTGCTGCAAAATTCAAGCTGAATATTTTGGATGTTTTTCTACCTAACAACATAAAAAACATAACCTAACCAAAACATAACCAAAATAATGCTTTTCCTGATTTCCCAATATGACAGCATATCCAATTTTCTCTCTATACAAATCTACATTTGCCTTTTACTGCACATACATCAGACGTACTCGAAATTTGCAATACAGGCAATGCTGAGATGAAAGAAAAGCCCTCCAGTCCTAACAAGGAAAATGTAGCTTCAAGGGTAAATTAGCTATAAGCATCTTCAGAGGGATGGATGTAAATGGGATGATAGAGGTCTAGAATTAATATATTCTGCATGATTTAGTTCATCTCTAACTGCGCTAGTCCTGCGAGAAAACTCACACTGCTGAAACTAAAGTGACAATATGAGCGTAATTGTTTTGGTGCACAACAATAAATTAGTTTGAATGCTTTTCAGCTAAACACTCAAATTCACTGCTCAATGACTCATTTAGACAGTTTTGCATAGCATGAGTGATGGGATTGGTAGAGCAGGTTTGTCAAATGTGAAGATGAAATGAAGTGCTGAGACAAAACACAAGTGCCCAGTTTGGTAATCATCCCCATCCACGCTACCGAGACTTGATGAATGTTTCTAATCGAGTGATGTCCCCCACATAGAGCCCACCTAATGACATTGACAGCAAACAACTCCAAATGCAATTTTACACTCAGTATTCCTCTCTGGACTCCTTTCTTTAGTTGACAGTTATTTGATGTCTAAAATACAATACAAATACATTTAAGCAATTCTAAGCCCAGACATGTTCAGATATGCAAACTAGAAGTACCGCCCGGCAATTGTATGCCTCCACGCACCAGTGAAGTTGCAGTTTACATCCATGACTGTCCAGACTCATAACATATGTAGTGACAGAGAGCTTGGTCACATGGTGCAACGGCAATTACCTGAAGCTCAATATCAACAAAATCCATGAGCTTGTGGTGGACTACAATGCTTCAAATATGGATGTTGTTGCAAAGAAGCTCTAAATTCTAAAAACATGGATTCTTCACACACGTTCAACTTGGCAGCACAGAAGATCTATTCAATCAGCACAGTTTTTGTCAAATTTGGTAATAATTAGCATATGAATTATTGAGTTATGACTAATAATTTGTTAAATAGGGCACAGTAAACTTTTGACCACTGACCACCCAAATCCTTGGGTCCAAGTGGACATTTGTGCCACATTTGAAGAAATTCACTCCAAGCGTTCCTGAGATTCACGAGAATGGGACGGATGGAGGGACAACCCGAAAACAATGGCTCCGGCCATGGCTATCGCTGGCGTGAAGGCTTAAAAAAATGACTAATTTCAACTAGCTTGAATCCATTTATCTATTAACCATGTTACAGCAAATAGCAAGCAACTATAGAAGTATGGCTCCCATTCAATGTCATAGAAGAGACCACAGAGTACTTCAATGCCTTTTTTCTAAGCATGTCACTTGTTTGTTACTGTAGGAATGCAGATCACCTCCCACACGAGGAACAAGTTGGCTCATTTGTGACAGCAGCTGCAGAAGCTCATTCATTGCTATTCCCTGACTTACCCGCGATCCTTCAAGTTAATGGTTCAAATAGGTAAAAAAGAAAGTTTCTAACCCAAACAACATCGTGAAATTCTGACCATAGTATCAACGAGTAGTACTCTGTAAATATTCAGCAGTATGATTCAACCTCTGCTGGAAGATACCTCCAAATACTGAAAGTCTCCCTCCCCGTTTGTGACATACATCCTGCCCGTTCCTTTCCACCATCTGGTCATGCCTTTACACAGCTGCAAAACTTGCCTAGTTGGCAAAAGGTGTACTGTCTCCTTGTCCAATCTGTTTTTGGAGTTGTACTCAGTGTCATAATCAGTGTTGGGTGTAACTCAGATGACTTTTTTGTGGTAAGGAGTAATGTAATGCCTTAGTTTTGCAATTCAAGTAGTTTTTTAGTTACATTTTCAAAAAAGCAATCTGTTACTTTTCATAATTTCCTTGTCTTTTATTGTCATTTATTGAATGTCAGTTGAAATGTGATATACTGTAGGCTATAAAAGCCAAAGAGCTTTATTATTTTCATACAGACTCATGTACTGTGCCTTTCTGCCTCTTCTCAGATCACTGCCAAATCATTAGAAGCAGGAATTACACATCATGTGGAGCCAGAATATTTTCACATCTAACTCTGTGAATTAAGGATGTATTACCACCACGTTTCAGAGTTGTTGATTACTGGAAAAGTTGAAAGACAAACCGAGACAGTTTTGGTGATTTTTATTTTCTTTATGTCTCGTTTGAAGTGTGTTTTACAATGAGTTAATGAGGCAATAAAGCTTGTTGTTTAGTGAAAGAGAAACTTAAATTTAGAAGGTGGAGGGATTTATTTTCCTGGACAATAAGTATAATATTTTATTTCCTTTGACATTTTTATTTGTGAGTTTATGTTTTTTGTTTACGTATGAAGGAAATCACCACTCAACACATCCCCCAGCTGGAACTACACCGTAAAGTTGTTGTCATTTTTGGTAACACAAAAGTACTCTAACAAGTTACTCTTCTCAGTAGGTAACGCTGTAACATAAAAAGTTACTTTTTAATGGCTGTAATCTAGTAATGTAACAAGTTATTTTTAAAAGTAACACTACCCAACACTGGTCATAAGAAACATTAAAGATCAGTGTTAAATGCTTTCAGTTGCCCTTCCCTTGAAATGCTTGTTTTACAGAAAGAAAACTTTGAATTTCAATACTAAGAAATCCTATCATGTATCAGTACACTCCATAAGGGACATATTTCTTTCCAATGTAGCTGTGGAATGCAAACAAGGTTCAGTGTTGGTGAGTCAGTATGTACTCTGTCACAAAAGCTTAAAATATTTTTGCTTTGGCAGTTCCCCCATTGTCTGATTCTATTCAACAACTCTGCATGACTGAATCATCAGAATGTAAGGAGTATTCAAAGGAGGATGAGATGGACTGGAACAGAGATAACCTCTAAAACTAGTTGGAGATGGTGTTCCAGCTACCAGAACACAGCCACACTATTTTAAAAAGCAGAAAACAGGTTTGTGTGAGAGGGGTGAACCATAAAACCAATAGAGTTTACAGCAACATGAGTAGAATAGTGAGAGAGGAGTAGCCTGGCCCCAGATTTGTTGTTTGAATTCCTGATTTCAAATAGGTTAATTTTTTTGACTATTGATGGCGATTTCCACCAGATGGACAACTTTGTTGGTGGGGTTAAGAATTAAGTCACCTTTCTACATACAGTAGTCAGCTACATCCATGAAAAATGGTGACAGAAAAATGGTGACTATCATGGATGAGATCAATGGAGCTGTACAGGTATTTATATGTGACTGACTGGAAGAGTGTCAGCCTGAATGAAATTGAATGCCATGAATTATTATGAACTTCCAAACCTGGAAAAAAACAGATCAGAATCAGAAAAAACAGAAATCAAAATGTCATCACGTAAAACTGAAGAATGAATCTCCTTGGCCCAGTTTTACCATTCCTTTTAAACCACAGAGCTAATCAGTTTCTAAAGTTGTGTCTATTTTCTATCCAGGAAGCCAGAAGCCAGTGGCATAATGATAATACTAACAAATTATTTTGTTTGAAAATGTATGTAACTGATATTAAAATTCAATACGCTTACATTTCACATGGTGCAAATCGAGCAAAGACATACATTAATGCCAAGTGGCATCTTTTTTGGATTAGGTAAATTGGGAAATGAATAAAACATTTCTATTATACAGCAAACAAATGGCTATTTAAGGATTATGGAAACAACATTGTAAGTTTTGTTGAACAACTGTGTGGCTTTTTCAAAGACTGCAGCTTATTTATTTTTCAGATAATTAGACGCTTAGCTCTGTGACTGGAAATGTATGGTGTAATGGTAATATGTGACACCACTAAGGGATAAGTGAGGACATTTTTCTACAGTTGATGCAGGTTATCTCATCTCTGAAAGTACTCCATGGATGCATACTGAAGGTTTGAAATACCATGTGTGTGTGGAAAATCACCCGAGATAATTAATGCAGAGCGTCCTCTGTTGCAACAAGTAGTCCATACTTCAAACTCTAATCATTCTTCTCTAACTCATTACAACTTTTCACTTGTGTGTGATATTTAAGGTTTCTATTGCAGCATGCAAAAACGAAGTGTTTACCCAGGTAGACCAGTAATTAGCTACAGATGATTAGTATCAATAGAGGGTCAGTTAAGCTCATGAGAATGCTAAAAGGAAATGGGGAATAGTGAGAACAGCATTTGCAAACAACTTTTTTTCTGTGTACTTGGAAAACAGTTTTCTTCTCAATGATCAATGATTTGACGTCACAGATATGCTTACTTATATGAGTTTGTTTGGATAAGTAGTAGTGCCGTGTGGATTGCACCATCCAAGACTTCAAAATGCAGTTTTAATGGAATGCATATCTAGGACTGTAACAGAAAGCTATTCAGGTGATTTCAATTTTTCCTGACCATCCACAGAAGCAGGGCCACCCAGCTGTGGCGCATTAGAATCCTCACCAAGCCGCTAAAGTAATGTGCCAACACAAGAGATCAAACTACATGATGGATAAACCTCATTAGATGTGGGAAGAATGCAGGTCAGGTCTCAGTGTGTTAGCTCATACAGCAGCTCTTCACGACTTCACCCCCTGATGTGGAGAGCTGGGCAAGTTATGTTTCACGACGCACTGCTGGACCTCGCCTGGAAAATTATCTTCCTCAGAAATCCAGTGCACACGTTGCAGTGGCCTTTAATAAAAACTCAATGTCATCTTTTTGAGCTGATGTAACAGCGCCTCATTAAATTAGTTTTTAAAACCCTTTCACTTTTATTTCAATGTGCCAAGATGATAATTGGTCATACGACACTGAATCAGCCTTCAGCAGATAAATGAGCCTCTACCGCCTGTAGTCAAGATCTCAATTTTGTATTTTTAGTTATTATGTAGAAACCTGAGTATGAATCAAGACTAGGACCTCTGTCTGTCTTCAAATTATTTCTTTTACTATTGTCAAAGTGAAACATAAAGCCCCAAAAAGGCATTCAAACACTACCACAATAGTGTGTTCTTGTCTGCATCACGCAACGTTTGCCATTTGGGGAGTCAGGCAATGAGCCATACCTCACATCGAGAACTGCACCCAAAAGCCAAAGATAAAACAAGCATTTTTTCCTACTACTAGAGTAATGTGCCTGTGATTTTGTTTGTGGTAACTCTGCCTTAGGTCTTAGTTGACAAACTAAGAATGCACCCTACGTCAAAAGGCATTTGCACAGCCCAGCGGGTCCATAGGAATAAGCAGAGCAGCAATCAATCCCTGCCACAGGGTTCTGTTTATGGAGATGACAAAGAGTTACCCTGTGATGTTTTTGGATCAAGACAACAAATCTGCTTTTAGAGTTTTACCAGTGAGGTAAGAGAAAAATCTTGGATGAAAGACTAAAACCAGGAATCGCTAAATTGTTACGACTATGAAAGCGAGCCATGGGATTAATCTAAAACATCCATCCATAAATCCATTTTTGTGATCAAGTTTTTTTAGTTTAAGAAACTGAGCCAAAATATTGAAAATAACCTGCAGTTCATGATCTCAATTGGTCCATAATCCATTAATACAGCAAAGCAAGGAATTAGGTAGTTGTGATACAGCACTATATTTTGGCATATGGTGTGATTAATGTGCAGACAGAGGTAGTCATTGAAGAATATATCTTTCCGATACTGGACTGGATCATTTCCTTTTATTAAAGACCAGTGGTTGCACCCAAAGTCACACTGTAGCAGCATCTAAGAAGAATAAAGTTGTCACACCTCTTTGCGAGTCCCCCGGGTATATTGAAAGGAGCGCATTGGTGCCTCGTGGGTGTGGCTGGAGGCTAGCTTGGTCTCTGAGGCTTCTTTGGGCATATATGTTTCATCCTGGCCTCCCTCTGTGTATCAGCATGATATCATTTTGTCTCTGGAATTGCTACTGCACAACCTTGATGTCTGCTGCATTAAGAATATCAATCTTTTGATCAGAGATGATGGAAGAAAAACATATTTCAGCCACAGAAATCCACAAATGCCATTATCCTACAATGTATTTAAATCCAGATGTATGAAGTATCTGATATAGTCAGAGGTCTCTGTAAAAGGTGTGTTTTGATTGAACAGGTCACCAGAAATCTCTAACAACTACGGATGGCATTTTACAATGTTTAGAAGAGTGATGAAAAACAACATAATGACTTAAAGTGATTAGTGGAGAGATCAAGTAGACTCTTCAAGGGCCACTCGAAGTATTAAATTGCTGTTTTTCCATAACTAACACAGAAGGTATTATTATACAAGAACAGCACGATTAACATGCAGCTTATCTCCTCCCTTTCTCTTTTGTGTATCAAAACTTGTGCTGTGAAAACTCGTCCATGATTATCGCATAATGCACTGGTTCAAAACAGAAAGGTGCTAGCAGGTGGGAAGGTAGCAACAGTTGCACCTTGGCAAAACACCCTTCATCCTTCACTGTTAATGCAGCAGTTGGCAAGGTGGGCAGGCCACGTGTTGCCTTTTAAGAGACTCTTTAATATGGTAAGTATAAAAAAATACTTCAAAAAAACATATAGCCCAACTCGAGTAAATCAGCTGCAATGAAATGACACTTGTGCTAGCTGTAGTATAGAGATGACAACTTAGCTGCAGGGTGAGACTTCATACTTTAAAAAAAAAAAATGCATCCTTACAATTCACATTCTAGAAACTGTAAATAAATCCAATGACCTAGTGATGTAAGGTAAAAAGGGAAACGATCATTTAAGATTTAGTTTAACATCTGAATATTAAGATGTTATGAAAGCCATAAGAGGTAAGGTGAAAAAGACAATATTTGAAAACCTAATAATTCACCAATTTAATAAATTAAGGATAAATTGTTATATTTTTAGGAAATCCTAGTGAAAAACTGCGGCCACAAATGTTGCTACTTTAAATCCTATTTTTGTGCAATGCAACCAAGGTGCTACACTTCAGCACCACGGACAGCGTTTCTATCAAACCAACCAACATCTGAAAAAAGGGTTGAGCTTTGCATCTTCTGTACCTGCTCATTTTCATTTTCAACAATATACAAACCACACCTTGTGAGAGAAACTTCATATCATATTAGAAAAAGCCATGACAGAAACAAAACCAGGAAGCAAAACACCAAAAATCAAAACAAAGGTGATCTAATTCGAATCATGTCAGAGTTTGACTCTTTTCGTACAATAAAATTAACACAATCAGAGTGTGATGTTTACATGGACGTCATCTTACTCACATTGTGAATATCTGTGAGCATGTAGACCAATGTCAATGTCAAATGTTAAGCTTCAAGATATGTGCACTCCCAGTAACATTACTGGAGGGCATTTTAACCATGCAAATAATTCAAGCAGCTGCAATTATTGCACAATTGACAAAAGGATTAAAAAACCCATAGCATTATGACTTGGGTTAAGTTGTAATGTAATGTAATGCAGAGGAGGCACTTGGTCCATTTATCTGACTATGTTCTGTAGCATGAAGGCAGAAATCATAATGAAACAAAGCTAACCCTCATCTTTCTAATGGTTGTATTGATGCAAAGGCAGACAGTGAGGTCGTTGTTGTTGAGGACTCGCGGATTAAAGGAACAATTCACACCAAAAGTTTCATCCACAAAATATTTCTGGAGTTTCACAGCAAAACAACATTCTCCTAAACAACTGATGGGGATTTGTTTAAAAAAAAAATGTTTTAAGTTACAAAATGGCTCCATACAGCTCATCTGGAGTAATTCAAGTTTCAGGAAGCCCTGAGATGTCAAACTGATTTGAAATTACTTTCTTTTCTTTTTTTTTACACATTCTTTTAAAGTGGGGAATCACACATCCCATTACTTCAGTTGTTTAGGAGAATGCTGGGATGCTGTTTTGCTGGCAGACATGTTGCAACTTTGTTTGTCTTAATTAAAAAGCAGATCAGACATTTCTTCCCAAAAAATGGACATATTGAAAGCCGGAAAAGACCATTTTAGAAGATTTTAGTCTTTTTTTGTTTTTTTGCCATTTTTCATCTGTGCTCTCATGCACTCATTTTTACTCCATATATTGTTTTATGTCTCTGTGCAGCATAACTACTGTAGCACTTTTGTAAGCCCCTGACTCTATTATAATTGGTCCTGAGAGATTTTATTCATTCATAAAATGAAAGTGACTGCCAGTTCATCTTATTTACTTAATTCACCCGTGCTAGTCAGCAATTCATCGAAACACCTTTTTAAGTTGACCAAAAATGTAGTTGGATCTTTATAATATTGGTGCACATACAAATCTACATGTGAGCAATCTACAATCAGCAACTAATTATGTCTTAATTTAATCAGCAAGTCTTTATTGATGACTTCTCATTGATGAATCTTGTTATCAGACTTAATTACGCATTTTTTTAATGATACTAATTTACTTTAGCCTTATCTAAAGAAACCTCCCTAGTTTCCTCACAATTCCATTAGCTCTGATTCTGTCTTAAAGGATCTATGCCTGTTTTTTTTAAATTATTGCCTCTCATTGCAAAAATGTGACATTTTCTAAACATCATTTAATAAGTACAACAATACAGATTAACTTTGCATGAAAATTTAGCTATCCATTTTATTTTTTTTTACATTTCGAGACTTCTCGGGTCTCTTTCCTGTTGCCATAAAATGGCTGCACCAAGATGGCTATTGCTGGACCACAGGCACATTATGCAATATAAAAGCTAATGGATCATTAGTGAAGAGAGAAGTCATTTAAAGAGGTCTGTTAATTGCAATTTATTGCAGCTAATACCAGCACTTGTTTTTTACACACTAAATAGCTTTTGTAATAGCCAATTACAGTGATTTACCAAATCTCAGGAATCACATCCCCATTGAAACCCTTATTAGATTGCAGAACAAAAGTTTACATTCTAATTCAGACCATGTACATTTTTTGGGGGGGTGATCTAACTAGTTTACTCATATAAAGCTAGTCATACAAAACTGAAGGTCTGCCTTCATATAACATGATCAGTGAGTGGGTCGTAGGTGCACATTTGGGTCAGTTTGCCACCTCCACATCTTCCATGACATGATGGATCCTTGTTTTTTCTGCCTACATTTAAACTCTCAAATCAACTGTCTATTGTCATTTGAACTCAACAGCACTCTCTTTTTCCACAAGTTATGACTTGCTTAATCAATATAATCCACAGACCTTGTGAGCACTTTTAAGTGCAGACTATTTTCTTTCTACAGAAATATCACCGCGCAGAAAGAAACATGCATTTACAAGATGCTCGTGTGAGGGTGGGATGTAAACATCAATGGCGTCCTCCTTGACTAAGCTGTAAAGTTAGCTAACTTAGTTAGCTAGCCTCTCATCCATGAGTGGATGCATGCTTCCTTCAATGAGGTGATACAGAAAGAAAATAGTTCATGCAGCAACTCCCTGTTTTATGTGGTAATGCATGAGAAATACAAATTTTAAGAGGAGTAGCTAACAAATCCCTTTCATTTGAATAAAAATCGTTTAAATCTCAGATGTAATTATGCCAGTATTTAGTCAGAGGTAGCTTGGCCCAAAGTATTGGTTAAAGTATGGTTAAGGCTAAAGTATTTTCAGGATAACCAATTAAGGTCAAAGGCATGTCCTTTCTCTAACACCTTTACTGTATAGAGGGCGACTATATTAATACTGTTTATACAGACAGAGAATCAGAGCATGGACATGTGACAAATGTCCCGCTGATTGGCCTGAGGGTAAACTGACTGCTATCAAGAGGCAGTGTAGGGTGATGGGGGGGCAGTGGAAGAGGGTTGGAGGGAAGAGGCAGCACAGCAGGTGGCCAGCTCCCTACTGTCAAGGTATGCGACCCCTGGACACCATCCAGCACTGCCTCTGCAAGATACAACAAGACCTCACCTTTCACGTCACACCATCTCAAAAGAAATCACATAACCACCATCCAATTAAAAAGTTATGCATAATTTACCATGTCATTTGGCAGCACAATCAAATTGAACATGATTTGCAGTTAAATCTTTGGAATTTTCCTTCTGCGAGCAAGGATGGGGGGGGGGGGGATACGTCTATAACCCATTTCTATCATTCATCAATTTAACCATAGATTTTATCCTTTGTTCGTTAAAAAAAAACCTACATGTGGCTAGACTTTACAACTTCTGCTGACATGATAAATGCAACCCTTCCAGAAATGTGATGGCAATTTTTAAATACAGGACCGTTAATGACAAAGCTGAAATATCTCACATCCCTATTGTGCAAGGTCAGCACAAAAAGAAGCATCATGTCAGTGAAATGAAAGTAACCTCACTGGGAGAACTATCCCCGACTATTAAAATTGTGCCCTAAGGGTGAAATCACATTAGAGAGGCGGCTAGAGATTTTTATTCTATTCCCCCTCTATTCTTAGCAAGCTGAAGGCAGGTAAAAACACATCTCCATCCTTGGTAGAGAATGACTCCCCCATTCCTTCAATTAAAAGATAACTGTAAAATACAGCCGAGCTGCGATAGCTTAATTGCCCACTACAGCCGGCATTGGTGCGAGCAAAGCTTGTCCGTTTAAGCCTGAAGGGCACAGCAGATAGAGGCAGGGCTGACATGCACAGGGACATTAGCGGACATCTCATGATCCAAATCCTCTATTTTGCTTAACAGCTACAGTTTAATTGTCACTAGCTCTGCCGATCATTCGCTGCACGTACTTGTGTTCCTTCTCGTCCTTGCTGTAGAGATAAAACCACGGGACAAAAGCTGGACACTTTAAATGGACCTGTGGCTATATACCTTTTTTTTCCTGCACAGAAATGTGCACATAAATAAACACAAAACACACGCAAACAAGCAGCAACACCACTTAAGATGTAAAATGTTGAATGTCTGCTTTTTTTTCTGGGCAATCAGACAGTGGATGGCATTAACTATACTGTAAATGTGAAGAAACAGCAGACTGTCAATCTCAATCAATAGATTATTTTATTTTCTGCAAGGGCATACACAAAATCATAAACAAGTAGCAGTTTCACTCAGTCAAAAGTCAATTTGAGCGAGTCCAGCTTGGACAGGTAAAAAAGAGGTTTGGTGTTACGTTTTGTGCCAGAAACACTAGGAAAGGACCTGCAGCAAAGCAGGTTCAGTTCAATGTTTATTTGATGAATGGCAAACTTACATGTATTAAGGCAGACGTGGGTCAAAAACCAAGAAGCTCAGTCCAGCTGAGCAAACAAATCCCAAATCCAAAAATAGAGAGGCAAAAACACAAGGGGCACAAGAAAAAAGGCAGGAAACACACAGACTTTAATACACAAGGAAGGGCAGGTTAACAAGGACCAGGTGAAACTAATCAGGGCGGGGCTTAATGATCAGCTAATCTCACAGGAAATCAGTTATTGGTTACTTGCCTCCTAAACCAGCTTTCTAATCTCCACTAAAATACACAGTGGATGGCCTTCTGCTGCAGTTTTGTGCCATTTTGCAAATATGTCAAGTTTGATAGAAAAGCCTTGCTTAAGCAAAATCACTGACACTTTATTGCAACTTTTCAAGTTCCACAGAACAGTAGGAGTCAATGCCGTTTGTACTTACATAGTCTCCATCCCTCTGTAACATTTTGGCCAGGTCTCCCAAGTCATTTAAAATGGAGCAAAGAAAAAGAGCTGCCCCCTCCCTCTTTCTTGCTCTCTCCAACCAGTATCTGAGTACACCATGTCAACTAAGCCGCATTTAAAGCACTTTTCTATTCTTTATGCTTGGTAGAACTTGCGTCCTATCCAGGGTGTACCCCGCCTCTCGCCCAGTGTCAGCTGGGATAGGCTCCAGCATCCCCGTGATCCTGCTTAGGACAAGCGGTGGTAGAAAATGGATGGTTGAAAAAATTACAACCTAAATGAAATTACATTGAAGTTCTAAATTCAATCAGGCACTTGTTCCATTGTTATATTGCGTTAAACCATATTCATGCCGTAATTGTTCCGTGAGTAGGGGACTAATTGAATTTGATCACCCATAATGTACTTCCTCCATGAATGAGGCCCATCAAGGTCTGTTGAGATTGGCAGCAGTCTTGTATCTCATCACGTCATCTTGTCAAACTGGTATAATTGTGATTAAAAAATTTTTTTAAAAGCCCTAATTGCATTCTGTATGAATAAAATCCATGCTACATTTTCTCTGATTTTTCATTATTTCTCCTGCAGTGAATATTAAATATTCTACTTTTGAATTCATGTTTGTCATATTCGAAACCTTTCGGTAGTGAATATTGTCAGCATTCAATATCATCATCATCACTGTCACTTTTTGTATCTTCACAATTAATTGTGAGATAGTAAAGAGTAAAGAGGAAGATGCAGAGCATTGTAGGAGGGATAGTGAGCATACAGTATGATTTTCACCCCTCACTACTACAGTATACTGAGAGAGACACATACTTGACTGCCTCCAGACGAAAAAAGGATACCATTACCATATCCTGACTACAATATACCCTTTAGAACATGTTAAGTACAGACAGAGAATCAAGAGAGGCATCTGAGTCTAATCAAAGCACTAAAATGCATCACGACTCAAACTCTGAAAGGAGCACACGATTAACACTGACTGCAAAAAGCAAGGTTAAGAGTTCCATTTCCCCTTGGGTCCATCTACATTAAAAATTTAAAGTACTCAGGATTTGCAAGGTGCTTTTGATAAAGACATCCACCTGCTGGCATATGTTTTTACTTTTCACCTACTCCCTTCGTAACCTAATGTCAAGAAGCAAGCAAGTTTCACATAAGGAACCAGCTTCAACAAGCATAAAAAAGGCTATTTTGAATGAATCTATCTGGTTCTCATGACCAATACTGATAATATAACAGATAATTCCACATTTTTGTACTTTAAAAAATAAGTTCATAACCTGTAGTTTATGAATGCCTGAGGGTAAGAAACACTAACCTGTAGTAAACAAAGATGGATGATTCAATATTCTAGCTCAAATAAGATTTGTTGACTTTTTTCCTCCTCTCTGAACCCTTGTCCAAATTGCAATCATGTTCGCTTTGTATTATCGGCTCCATTTATCGGAAAATAACTTTATTATCGGCCAATAACCAATAATATACAATTTTCGATTATCAGATCAATTTATCGGTTTATCAATTTAGCCAATAAATATTGTGTATACCTACTCCAAATAACCTGATCTAAAAGGTAAAGTGATCACAAAACAGTTGAAAATGATTTTCTTCAAATTTCTACTTAACTAAAAGCATTTATATGCCAGACACAAAGCAATCTAATTTCAGTCTGTATATTACCATGTCCCATGATGAAATTCTTCACACACACTATTCTCCAGTGTAAAGGCAATGCAGTTATGCTGTTAAGATTATGTTCTGTTTGAGCCAGATATAATCCAGACACCACAGGCCCCCCTACTGTAAAATGCCCATGGTGGTAATCCTATCCAAATCTGCCACAACAGATGCATAATATGAACACATTGTCTGAAACAAAAGCCAGCAAAATACTGTACTCCATACAAAATAAAAACACTGCCTTATAGTGGCAAGGGTGCAACCAAAAAGAATTGGCTTTAGTCACCACACTGCTCATCCTGTAGGCCTAACGGAACTTTACTTGAGCTTCACTTTGTATGTGTGACATCATGACCATGTTTACCTGTTGCACCACATCATTTTCCTCCTGTGACATTAAAATAAATGACTTGACAAGCTAAAACATCCCATCAAACAGCAAACATCCCTCCAGAATTCACAACAGTTTTGATTTGTTCAGCAAAGGTTTTCAACATTTATAGCATCCAGTGTCTAAGACACACGCACCTAAAAATAACTGCCGTTATTACAGCTTAGATGTGAGAGAAATTAGTAGTAATCAGATTTAAAATACTTAAAATTGTATACATCATGTGCAGTGGACATAATCAGACAAAATCAATTGTAGTTTTGCATAATGGCTTAACATCTAGATATCAAATTCAGAACACCCTCAAAGGTGGCAGAAGTAATTGCAAGAGGTATTGGGTTGCTGGAAAAATATTTAGTGAAATGTTTGAGATATATTTCCACTGTGATGAACATCTAACCACAAGATTCCACCAAGCACGTCTGTGCCACGCTCAAGCCCTGCAAACTGCCTATTTTGTTCATGTCTTTTGACTTGCAATAAAAGGAACAAATACATCAAATAGCAGTGATATATGTAGTGGATTATGCATAGATGCTTATATTTTGTTCTAAGACATCCTTGTATTTATCAAAGAGAGAGATACTGGTTTAGTGCAGTGAACAGTGAAAAATGTTCAGTGTGTGTTTACTGAAACTGTTTCTCAGCAGCATGAATTGGTAACCACAAGACAGATGGAAAATTGGCAATGGGATGTTAATGTCAGGCCTACCTGATTTTCTTTCCACATCAGAGCCACAATCAATCACACCACCAGCCTTGCTAATAATCTCTGACAGATTGACAAGCCTTCTCTTCAGAGAATTCCCATAAAAACAGGCACGTGTATTGATCAGCAGCGCTCCAAATAGCATCCAGGTGATGCATATTTTATTAGTCTGCACAAAACAAAACAGACACACAACAATCTCATTTCCGAGTACTTACACACACTGAAATTGAAATGCCTCTCAGCACAGTGACTGTAAAAGGAAGCATGTGACAGGAAAGCTACAAAGTGAGACGTTTCTTTTCCTCGTTTTGAGGCTTTGCTTTAAAAAGGGGACAAATACAAAGATGGCACTTGCTGTCGGACATGAATTTAATTGTCCTGGAAACCGCCCTGCACGCCCTCATTAGGAGCTCAAATCTGAGCTGAAAAGTGACAAACACATTTTCATACAGTAATGGGGTAGAAAGTCCCAGCTCTAGCAGTAAATATGTAGGATTTCCCTTTAAACATGGTACCTCAATACCTGAGCAAAGTCACTTCAAGGTGATACCTTGGAGAATAGGATCCAGAGACCTATTGACTTTGTTCATTACTAATTCAGCTTCAAGCTTACAGCAGCGACTGCATCATTTCAGAGGCAGAGATGAGAAATTAGAACAGCTGGAGGTGTAATACTGTGACTTCTCTCTCTGGCCTATCTGTCAATACCCATACCAGAAACAGATGGGGGTTGCAGCCCACATGTAGGGTCAAGACAGGGTAACACTAGAACCCATTTTGTTTTCCTATAACAAAAAAAAAAAAAGGTTGAAAGTTGTCCCTCAAGTAAACATAGCTCAGGAGGGAATCTAACTTTGTTACCCAGTACACGTCCTCTCTCTGTAAGACTTATTATTTACCATTTCTCACACAACAGAAAAGACTGCAAACAATGCAAAATGGCTCAACAACAGAGAAAGCTATTGTCATTATGCAATTAGATACTTACTGTATATTTTTTGGGGAGGATGGATTTTTGTCTACTGCCAGAATGTTTGGTGCCAAGGGCTTATTGAAGAGCGTAGCAACAGCTGCCACCAACAAATATATAATATTTCATGCAAAGCCACAGATGTTTGCAATTCAAGTCTTCCACTGGCAGCACTGATTTCACTGATTATATCATGGAAAACACGTCACCAGGAATTTCAAGACACCGGCTTACTGCAACCTGCAACCTGCAGCCGTGATGCCCACTGCACAGAAAGCAAACATTAATGTAATTTCAGGTGGCTGAGAAAAGAGAGGAATAAAATGACTGGCAGTCAATGAGAAATGACTGCCTTGTACAGTCTGTCAACAGACACATAAAACGTTATTACTGCTCAACAGAAAGCGGTGTCGATGGAAGGGGACAGATGTGATGCTGTAAGTATGTGTCAGCTTTGTTCCACAGCCCTGTTTTCATGACAGCTTTAACCTTTTACTGCAATACACCTGACAACCTAAGTCTGCCTATTTTCCTGGTTGTCCTGATGATGCTTTTATTTTCCTGCAAAAGACAGGAAATCAGTAACAGGCTCAGCCCACAGGAGAATCCTGACAAACCACTAAACCATTTGGGTAACACTTTAAGTCCCCCTACCTGGGAGTATAAGCATTTTATAAAAATTTTCTAAATTACTTGTGGCGTCCCGTCACAGTCTAATTTGTCCTGCCACAGTTTTATAATGAACTGAAGATATTTTAACATTACTTATAATAACATTAAAGATCTCCATAAGTGTTTTGCGCTATCGCTTCAGCAGAGCGCACTCCGAGTGGAGCTGGGTGGCCCGATATGCTCACCACAGCCCCCCACCTCCCCCTCTTATCAAAGCAGTTTTCAATGTTTACAACTTTGAGGTTCAACTATCCATCATGGTCACTGAGAGAGAGAGAGAGAGAGAGAGAGAGAGAGAGAGAGAGAGAGAGAGAGAGAGAGAGAGAGAGAGAGAGAG
>JBBPCS010025097.1:0-23979 GCA_037974645.1 Hollardia meadi
CGCATATGGGTGCATCCATCGCCCATGTTTTCTCCGTCTTCTTCCTGAGTGAGGGAGCTACGTAACATCCGGCTGTACATTCCGGCAATGCCGTCTACCGATACCGTTTCCGGCATTCTCTGCCGGCCTCACCGAATTTTACCGTCCTTCTCTCATCCACTAAATCAGCATCAACTGTTCATCATTTGTTCAAGTCGTCTGAAGCTGACGCGGGCGGCTTTACATTGCAAGTACTTTAAACCCTTGTGCATCTCTGCCTGATGGCAAAGGGTATACCTTGTGAGTGTGGATGAGACATGAGGGGCCTTGACAAAACGTCGATACCTGACAAGCTGGGGATGAAATGCAAGTTCATTTACCATGAACAAATCAATTTAACCAATCAATTTAACCAGCAGAACAGGCCAAGTCTAGATGGATAGATGGATAGATAGATAGACGTTATTAATCCCGTGAGGGAAATTGTTTTGTTACAGTGGCATAAAGAAGCAACAACTTAAGAGATTATTAAATAGAATAGAATAAAGATATGTACATTATATACAGAGGAGGAAAAAAAGGGCAAAAAATGTAAGGTGTGCAAAAATGTGGATAGGTGTGTACAGAATATAAGACCAGATGTGCAACAGTGACATTGAATAATGAATACAATATACATGTGATGAAATAAGAAAATGATAAGACAGTATATATACTGTAGGTGGTAGTGCAGTGGTGTGTTCACCTGCCGCACAGATGTAAGTTGTTGTACAGTTTTATGGCGAATGGTAGAAATGAGTTGTTAAACTGCTCTTTGTTACAGCGGAGCTGAATGAGTCTGCTGGAGAATGAGCTCCTCTGTCTCTGTACTGAGTCATGGAGTGGGTGGGATGAATTGTCCATGATGGAGAGCAGTTTGTTCAGTGACCTCCTGCTCCTCGCCGACTCAAATGTCTCCAGGTTTTGACCAATAACAGATCCAGCCTTGCGAATAAGTTTATTGATCCTGCTGGCGTCCCTGGCACTGATGCTGCTCCCCCAGCAGACCACAGTAGATGGCACTCGCCACCACAGACTGCTAGAAGATCTCCAGCATCTTACTGCACACATTGAAGGATCGGATCTTCCTCAGGAAATAGAGTCTGCTCATCCCCTTCTTGTACACAGCGTCAGTGTTGGTTCTCCAATCCAAGTCTGTTGTTCAAGTGAACACCCAAGTACTTATAGTGCTCCACAACTCCAACCTCCTCACCCATGGTGTTTATGGGCTTGGTCGTGGTTCTGGTCCTCCTGAAGTCGACCACCATCTCATTGGTCTTCTTCACGTTTAAGAGCAGATGATTCCTGCTGCACCACTCCACAAAGTCATCCACTAGCTGCCTGTACTCACCCATCCTGAGCAGCTTCTCACTCAATAGACATGGTTGAATGTTTTTAAAGGCACTGGAGAAATAATAATTTTTAAAAAAAGATCCCCACAGTGCCACCACTAACATCCAGGTGAGAGTGAGCATGCTGCAGCAGGTAGATGACAGCATCATCCACACCTATATGAGGCTGGTAGGCAAACTGAAGCGGGCACCTATCCACAGCCTCACACATGGAGACAAACCGACGTACAAATTGCCCCAAACGTAGGTCCTCACGCAGTTAGCAACAATGAACGTTCCAGGGTGCTCCTTTCAGTGTTTGCTTTGCGTCAGACTCAGAGATAAGCACTTGTTGATTCATGTAAAAACATGTCCTCATTTCCCCCTAATCTCTACACTAGAGGTGGCAAATGAAACGTTAGCATAAGGCATACAGCCACAGTGGCCACATGTACTATATGTGAAATGCACCAGGTTGAAGTAAGCTGGAAATTACTTTTAAGTGCTTCACAAAAATATTAATTAAGTTCCAAATTGTCTGTAATAATACTCCTAAAGCAGTTATCATTTGAGTCCAAATGAATCCATTTCTTTCTTTTTTTTCCATTTCAAACTTTGTATCATGTTGAATTAGTTTTAATCACCGCTAAAAGAACTCTAGGCTATTTACATATATAAAAGTCATTGGGAAAATAAAATGCTCAAATTGTACCAAAGTAATGTTAAATGCCTCTAACTGACATGGGAGTTATAAGGAGAGGCAACTCAAATTTCCCAAGAGGGCCATTAGTGTAGATAGTGAGGGGAATGGGGTTAAGATGTTTTAGTCAGTCAGTGGATGCATAGCCTAAATTACTGAGCTCCCCTTTATTCCAAAGGCTCCAGACCTTTCGCCAGAATCAAGATTGATGGAAGGTAGACGTCACTGGGATTGAAGCTCTTAGAGTATGTGAGAAAGAGTATCTGAGCATGAGTAAAGACCAGACTGAGGCCTACTGGGAGCCATCCTAAAAGGTCTGCAAACAAGATGCTTCTCTTCAACTATCCCAAATATATATATATATATATTTTTTTTTTTTCAAGGAAAAGGTTTGTTAGGTTGCCTCAAGTCAACAGGCATGGGTCATGGTGGGTAGTCTGAAAGAATAAACTGACTTACAGGTCAGCTTTAGCTTTGTAAATGAGCTGCACAACGGAATTACTTTAACAATGCTGCTTTTATCTGAACTTGGCAAAAGTGTTAAAAAAAACAACAACAAACAAAGGCAGAGTGGTAAGACCGACAGGTCAGTAGCAGAAAGGAAGTAGAAAAGACACAAGCTGAAGAGAGGATCGATGTGAAAATGGAAGCTTGAGATGAAGGTTGGACAGAGAGATGATGACATCGGGGATGAAATGAAAGACAAAGGTAAAATAAACTGTACAGATGTTGATTTGGATGACTTTAACTCTACTCAGTCGAGATGCTGATTTACTTGAGACGGAACCTTATCAGTTGGGCTCTGTGTTTGGTTGAATTTCGTAATTTGCAGCAGATTTTTTTTTTTTTTTACTGGACAGATTATTTACATGACAGATTTCTCCAGGATTAATAGTGCAGACAACAGCCTGTGCAATTTTATCAAATCACAGGTGATGCCAAGGCAGCACTAGTCCTATGCAAATCAGGCTCGAGGGACGACACTGAATGATACTGCCTTCAGGGGGAAAACGAACATGTCAGGTTGAATGCTTGTCTTTCAAAGAAAACAGTCTTCAAAGGACTTGGATGACAGAACACCGGCCCTGATTAGACCTGACAGGAAGCTAGCCAATTAAAGATCACTTCCATCTACCCTGTTCACTGCCCACACCTTGTAGGCTGCTTCCTTAAACTAAGACCGCTTCAGTCGCAAATGATTTGGGAAACCTGTTAAGAAAATTGACTAGGAAATTTATTTGTGATCCACAAGCAAGCCTTTAAATAAGGCCCGAGCCCCTCCTAAAGCCAGCAAATGGCTGTCCAAATGTTAATTTGCTGAACGGCCTGCAGATGATGCAGAACATGGCTTTCACCTTCTCCTGCCATACATAATTCATACTATTGACTGGTGAGGCAATGCCACTTTCATGCACCGAGCTCACAAAGTGGTGCCACTTTCACACACTGACGCAAGCCAAAGAATCCACACCAACTGTGCTGTAACGGTCAGCACACAATTGAGGTTGGCGTGAAATGTCCACACGAGATACACGCATGCTCACATTTCTGATCCTGGCACAGATGCTGTCAAAAAAGACCCAAACCAACGAGGGCGCTTCCCAATATAAATAAAAAAAACAAAACAAGGAGAACAAAAGGAATCAGATGCTTTCTTTATTTCTGAATATGTAATCACCGGGCATGACAGGTCACACATTGCAGTACGTATACAGGAGCATATAACCGAAGACTACCATTGCCTATGAAGAATTATTCATGGTCTAAAGCATCAATCCCACAGGGAACATTAAATATAAATTTTATAGGAGCCACTCAGTCTGACCCACTTTGGAGGATCCAACAACTGCTGCCATAGAAGCAGCTTCTTGCTCCTCCTCAGTACCAAAAGGACTGCTGCCACTACAAAGCCTCCCTTTGATTAACCTCTCTGCCAAAAGGCGACACCCATATGACTACTGCATGTCTACAGTTGGAGTAAGACGGACTACAAAACACGGAGAAAATAAGCAACCAACACAGAGTACTAAGTGTGGACAAGAGTGACTCTTAAAGTCTATGGTTGCAATTCAACACAGATTTGCTGCACTGAACGCGTTCCCAAGTTCGAGTCTGACCAGATGGCCATAATCACAGGAGTGAAATTTAGCTCTGGACTGTGAGGAGGAGTGATAGGTCTTGGAAACAATGCCCATTGTAAACATTTGCAACCCTGCCTATGGGAGCCAAGACACAAATTAATATTTAATCTATTGGCACGATAATATGCCACATTTGAGATGTGTTGGAGAGCAGGGCTTTCTCTGAATGCATTTGTCTCATATACTCTAGATATAAGCTTTGGTAATGGACTTGCTTCATGAAAATAGCTTGAGAACAGTTCCAAAAGAATTGAAAATGACTGAAGAGTTGGACGAGAAAAGATGTTAACACATTCACACACACTCGGTTGCCCAACTTCATTGAGAAGCACATATGGAGATACTGTACCTTCCCAAGTATGTGTGGCACACGTCAATGTTCTTTAAAACTCACTGATGTGACGACCCAAATTCGACCCTTTCATCTTAATCTGCAAAAGCCAAAAGCCCTGGACTGATATGTTTTACATTAAAAAATGTTATATAATCAATATGATTACCAATAAAATAAGAAAAAAAAAGGCGAAATTTGAAGTTTGAAGGAGTCATTTCAGATTTCAGATGTTTGTACTTGATTGACATCTGACATGGATTCCCACCACTGGGAAGATTAAGTTCCACCAATACCAACAGCAATGTGAGTGACATTGTGTTACGGTTTGACAGGTGACAATTTTAGACTCAATTTAGTAATAAATCACCTCAAACATCTCCACATATTGACAGGTTTTAAAAGCATTTGGTTTTTATCTGCATGCCTGTGAAGAAAAAGCTCAACTTCCTCTGAAGGTACGAGTGCCATTTAGAGGAGTGATTTCATGCCTAAGGATCCATATACTGTACCATTTTTTTTTCTGGCAGAAAAGCGCTGGCAGGGCACTGGGGAGCGCTGGAATGAAGTGCTTGTGTGGAGAGAGAAAAGTCTGAACGTGGGCTTTGATTGACATTAGCTAGGTAGCTAACTTAACATAATGGTAAGAGACGGTCGTACAGAGAACACCAAGATTACAACTCGGGGTGAAAAAAGCACAACACTCACCAACAACATTCAGAATCCAGCTGATTTGCTTCCACAAATTAGCTTTTCTGTCCCAGTTATGATAGTTATAATAGTAATAATTCTGTCTGATAGAGCTCAGGATTGACAGACACACCCAGAACAAGCTTCTTCTCCATGTTCTTGGTTATAAGGGTGATGGGTGACGAGTCTCGGCCCATCTAATATACTGTATATTTGGTAACCTGAAAAAAAGGGCAACAGTGACGACCCCAGCACCTTTCTGAAAAGTTCAGATATTTTGAACTCGGAGCGGCTACACAAAAATCTCTGAAAGGGCTCTGAAAAAAGCTGGATGCAGCATGTTTTCTATAGACAGCATACACTCTGTCCTCATTGGGAATGCTTGAGATGCTATGGCTCAGAAATAAAAATGCTATGTCGACACAGGCCCTCACGTGTTACCATGACTGGTAAAACTGTCAAGAACCTTTAACCTTTTTAGCTATATAAGCACCATTTTCAAGTATGAACCACAGCATGTTCTGACTCATGACATCAACCCTGTGAGCAAGAAAGGGTCTTTTCTAAGATGGTGCCATGATTCAGCCATAAATCGGAGACAAGGTTAATCACGTCCTCCAACTCATTTGCGGACAAGCCCTCCACAAGATGATAGCACGGGGGGGCAGCCTCAGGGGGAATGTGAGCAGGTGATAATGCCATAAACTACCTGAGGGAAAACTTGTTAATTGAAAGGCTCATTAAAGCATCATTGAAATCATACCTTCGGCATGTCAGAATGTCCTTCCTGAGTCAAATTTTATTTCTTCTCAAGGCTGCCATGACACTTTGGGATTACTCTTATCTGCGCCTGCAGTGCAGCCCCTCAGGAGGACTTAAAAATCACGCACCTGACACCAGCTGGTTCTGCTCATGTCAGTATATCTCGTCTCTCTCTCCCCCTTTCCCCTTCCTCTGTGCTCTTCACTTCTCACTCAGAGCAAATGTTAAGACAAGCGGTTTGATGTTCAAAGCAAAGGGGCTTGAAAGCTTTCCACCAACCACCCAGACTCAAGACTTCCCGCTTCAAAGGAAAACATAAATTGGCCCAAGAAAAATTATTCGCACTGGACACAAACAGAGGCGGACTTTTCCCTATGGATGTGGCAAACTCATTTGAAATAATAGAGTGCGGCTAGAGCCTCTGCTTGTCGGGATGCAGACAGCTTTGTTGATTAATCATCACGCATAACCTCTGTTTCGCCCTCTGCACCCTTGAGTTTATTATTTTCTACTTTGTACCTGGCAAACTGAGCTCAGGTGCCCAGAAAATGCATTTCACTCACCATTTCTTCAAAGCCCCATGCTAATATCTAACACAACTTCAATGAATATGGAACAGCTTATATAAGCACTGTTGACAACAGCGAACTACGTAACAAACAGCTTAATTCTTGGGTTAAAATGCTGTTACATACATCAGCTGGACTTTCGTTTTTGTTCCCTTTTGAATCAAGAAAATCACTGAAAATCTGCCAAAACTCAGATTGTGAAACCAATCACGTCAATCACAAGAGTATGTTTCAAGGTCCTGATAATTAAATACCTTGCACTAAAGTCTGTCTTTAGCTAATTGAATATCGAGTATCAAATAGTGCCAAACTGTAGGTTACATTGTTACCATTGTTCTCTGAGTGAAGACACTATCTCTCGAGAGTCCAAGCATGTTTGGTCCTATATAACCACGGGCAGAATCAGTGCGTGGCCACCACATGTGGTGTGTCTTAAAGAAATATCCACGTCAACTGCCCCCGTGGGGTCAATACCCGTACCTATGGAATATGTAATTGTGTAGAGAGATAGATTTCATATGATACTATATGAACTAGGAGGAGTAGAGCCGCTGCTCCTTCACGTCGAAAGGAGCCAGCTGAGGTGGTTCGGGCATCTGATCAGGATGCCTCCTGGACGCCTCCCTATGGAGGTTTTCCGGGTACGTCCAACTGGGAGGAGACCCCATGGAAGACCCAGAACTTGCTGGAGGGATTATATAACCCATCTGGCCTGAGAACGCCTCGGGATCCCCCAGGAGAAGCTGGAACGTGTTGCTGGGGAGAGGGACGTCTGGAATACCCTGCTTAGCCTGCTGCCACCGCGACCCGATCTCAGATAAGAGGAACATATTGGATGGATGGATGGATGGATGGATGGATGATATGAACTACTCAACTCAAAGAGAAAATAAAGAATGGAACTGATTTAAAAATTATTAAGTGCTGTGATTCCTGTGCATCAGCATTTTTGTTAGAATGATCATCAAGACAAAAGCCTGCCATTACTCCAAAAAGCAACTGTTTATACCACACAGTATAAACACTCACTAAATTGAATGCTTATTTTTGAAGAGTTGTCACAGTAAATACCTCTGAAATGTAGGGTGGCAGATGGTGGAGTTGGTTACTTGATTACTTTTTCAAGTAGCTTGCCAAACACTGGTTCTCAGGTATGAATTCCAGCAAAAACAAAGTATGGTGAGCTGTTAGAGGGCGTGAGCATCATGCGACCACATTCAAACCACCACCATTCTCCATCACCACTTTGCGTTAATGAATGCAGAAATCAGCAGTGTGTAAACTGTGAGATATTTACTTTATTTTCCACATAAACATTCAGAAAGTCCTTCTAGTTTACCAGTTATTTTATCTTTAGTGCGAGCAATAACACAACCAAACTTTTTACATGAAAGCGAGGCAATGCTTTGTTGCAAACAGCGACAGCGAAAATCATCAGAAGAGGATACAGCTGGCGAAGACAATCCTAGGCACAGTAAACAAAAGCACAAGCTAGGTGTGAATTTCACATTAGTTGCCAACTGTGAATGTCACTGTCAGATTTTAAAAGAAGGATCAAATCTGCAAATAAAGAGAGAAAAGATGGTTGTGTGGCAAAGCTCAAAGCATCCACTGCTGTCTGTGATCCTCCTGTGACTGTGTCGCACATTAATTATGGTTTACAGAATATCACTACAAACACTGCCAACCTGAACCGCTTACCAAAGACTCATGAATAGGGATGTGGTCAAAGAAGTAGGTTTGTCATTCTACAAAACGTGTCAACAATAACACTAGAAAAAAAAGCGAAATAAACCAAAAGCCCACTGTCCCACTTTGTCCTGTTCAGTTTTATAAATAACAAATAAGCTTGTGGCGGACTACAATGCTTCAACTATGGATGTTGCAGCAAAGAACCTCTAAATTCTGAAACATGGATTCTTCACACACATGTTCAACCTGGCAACACAGAAGATCTAAACAATCAGCACAGTTTGTTGGGTCAACTTTTGTCATCATCTTGAGTTATGACTTAAAATGTGTTTAATAGGTCACAGTGACCTTGACCTTTGACCTCTGACCACCAAAATCTAATCAGTTCATCCTTGAGTCCAAGTGAATGTTTGTGCCAAATTTGAAGAATTTCCATGAAGGTGATCCTGAGATATCAAGTTCACAAGAATGGGACGGACAGACAACTCAAAAACATAATGCAATGAAAATACTTTATATTAAACTAAAGCATTATTATAATAACTTTTAATTATTATTAGTGTTATTAATTATTGCTTTGCACTATGAAATACTGTGAAATATATTATGAAACTGTGCAAATAAAAGTGAGAGCTAAAGATTCCAATTCTGCATGTAAAAATCTGCTCACAAATTATACACACTACTATTATATATTATATAATATATATGATATATATGAGATACCTCCATGAGATATCCTTTGGTTCAGACAGAATCTAATTTATATTTTCACTGGGAGGATTTTATCCTTACGCTTGCAAACCATAGTCAAACTACAAAGGATTAACACCACCAGCAACCTCTTCCCTCTCTTTCTTCTTATTATTTTTATCATGATACCCAAATGATCCCTTGGTACATATTGATATTAAATGGCATTGACAATGGAAAGGCACTGAGGAGGTAGAAGGTAACTGAGCGCAGGGTGATTTGGTAAATGGGCTACACCAAACAATTTTTTCAATTAGCCGATTAATCTAACGACTAATTTATCTATCATTTGATTTTCCTTTATTTCTTCATTAACAATTAATTTACCTGCGATTAATATTAAACACGTGTCTTAATAATATTTCACTATTTTATTCAATCATCAAATAAATACTTGACTTATTCTTAAAATGGTTGAACAGGACAGATGGTGCTGTTGCTGCTGTCTTGACAAAGTGCTGCGGGATATTGTGCTTCAGGTGTTCATGTGTAGCAGTTGTTCTGCTGTGATACACCCTTTACAATTTGCAGAGCTTACAGATCTCTGTCTAAAACTCTTCCACACTTTAGCTGCAGCTGACTCTCAGTGGTAATCCATGCTTTAACCGGGCGCAGCCAGGATTCATTCGCACCAATGCCTGTTATGCAAATCGACTTATTTCTGTAATCGATGGCATTGATTAAGTTGATGAATCTCCCCAGCGCTATTGGTAAATAACATCAGAATTCAGCATGGAGCTTGACATTTACATTCAGATTAACTTGACGGCCATCACTAGGAAGAAATGTACAATCCATCACCCCAACCCCACATCCTGGAAGTTTCTCTCAGAAACCCCCATTTCTGAGTAACTACTTCCACTAAAGCCATAAACTGTATGCGACAGAGTAAACATAAACCAACTTCATTATTATGATCTAAATAATTAGTCTATTATTCTGTACCTGAGGTCTGGTTTCTGTAAAGGTGCTTCGGAGATAACAAATCCTCTTCCTACCCGAAGAAGAATTCAGCTAACGCTCATATCTGTTGCACGGTTGTAACTGTTACGCTCCGATACTCAAAGGCTGCATAGAGGCCTTCTCATGCCTTGAGACCACAGACACATTTCTCCAGGCACCGTGAGTGCATGTGGGCAGCAAGCCATTATCCGTATCAAAAACTCCTGTCATTTCATTCTCTGCTCAAATTGTTTTTCATCAAACCTAATCGATTGCCGGCCTGCTTCCCTTCACCGCGGCGCGTACAGTTTGTACTCCTGCAGCTTCACAGAAAGCAGCGAAACCTCAGCGCCATGGAGGATTTGCCTTTGGCCTGTTCCATTTTTCTCTCCCTCTCCCTCTCTCTCGCTGTGTCCTCTACCAGTTCCATGCTCGTACTTGTGAGGCGGAAGGTCAAGAGTGACAGGAAGTGTGGGTGTGCTCATCTCGCCTCAGCTCTGGAACTGGACCTCCATCAGCTCATCGTGATATTTGACATGACAGATGGGTGAGGAGATAAAGGAAGACGAAACCTCCCCCTGACAAATTGTAGAATTTCCTCCAGAGCAGCTCCATACTTGATGTTAATGGTTTAGGGATGAGCGATGGGGGGAGCTGGAAACCCGTGGAGAAAAATGGTTATTGCATCTAATCCGGATGACAGCAATGACCCCATTGTCACATCAGGGAATTGTCCGCTTCACTTTGATTTCGCTCAGTGTGACCACTTGAAAACGTTATGAAATAATTCAAGGCCGAAATGCTTCTATTTAATTCACCTTTGGGCTTTTTCATGCTGGAGAAGGTCAAGAAGCAGAAAGCGTGGTGCACGGTGGGATAATCTAAGTTTACTGCCAAAAATGCAGCTGCTGGCAGTGGGTTCAACACTTCCTTCTAGATCTTCCTCAAGGTCATCATTTCAACTTCAAAATCCAGTCTTGGTCCCCCCCCTCCTAAAAATGGTGTTGTCCTTCATAACCCAGAGGACAGAATGCAATGAATTAATAAAAAGGTAAGATTCGCCCAGTTCGACTGTTACCTTGCAATTGCACAAACTGCTTAATTGACAGCGACAGGCAGGAGATTGTTTGGCTGCATACCGAGTCTCTCAGGCAGTGGTTCCTCTCAGGCTGCATACAAACCTGCCTCCCTTGCCGGGATTGGTGCACGCTAGCGGCTAACCATGAGGTCAAAGCCGTCTCAGCTCTCATAGTTCAGAAATGCAACTGCTGCAGTAAATCAAACCAACGATTTCAAGGTCATTACACATAAGTGTGAAGTGTTACTCTCCATAATGTTAGCAAACCAACCGGGCTTGCCTTAATGTTCTCAAAAATGCCAGCAGTTGGTCTGTTGGCAAGTTCTGACATTCTTAAAGTTTAGTAGCTTTGTCATACACAAATAAATCCAAAGGTTAATATATTGACAACCTCTCATTGACCTCTAATAGAAATACGTTTACCCCTCAGCCCGTAGATTTGCATGTCCACGTGCTTGAAGTTCTTCCCTTTGCTACAACCGAAGCCCTGCTCTGCTGTTTTCTGCCCTCGGCAAGCTGCACTGAAATAAACGGAAGGGAGGACGATAAAGTTTTTTGTTTTCCTTTGCCTGCTCAGCCACATCTGTACAGGTGTTGGATCACTGAAACATCACCAGAGGACAATTCAGATGAGATTTCATCACTATGGTGATGAAATCCAATTGCAATAAAAAATGAACCACTGAATCAAGGTTTGAAAGCCTCCCTTCTCATCAGTGCATTTACTTCCTATATCAGTTTCTCAGGTGTTTGTTTTTTTCATGCATCCATTAATGGTTTAAATTACCTCATTACATTAAATTCTAGTTCACAGTCAGTAGGAAGAGGTGAGTGAGGTTTTGAGCTGAAGGAAGGTTTATCATCTGAAGGAAGCTGCTGTTTTTAGAGGTTGCAGGGCCTCTACTGGCTGCTAATTGAGAAAAATAGAGTGCAGGAGTCATCACTTTGGAACTGCACACTCCCTGTGGAGACGCTGCATGACCTGTCACTAGGAAACAATGGTGTCTATTTCCCAGAAGCATAAACATGACAGAGCAGCAGAACACAAATATATATTGTGACATACATGGCAACAGAAAAAAATAAATAAATATCAGATTGAAAATCAATATAATGTTTGGAAATTTCCCAAAATGTCCTACTGTAAGATGCTGTTAAGAAGGTGGCTTGCAAGTGTGTGTGAAAAGTGGGTAAAGACAGACCCTCAAGGGACACAAACCAAAGATAAGATTGGAGGCACAGCGAGTGTTTGAGATGGGAAAAAGAGAATCAACAGATAAACAGATAAAAGGGGAGACAGCCTAGTGTCGACGCTTGAAAGAGAATGATAGAAGTGGAGATACAGGGTGGAGTTGGTAAACTGACAGCTGACAGCAGAAACATGTGATATATGTACCACGGGTGGAGTTATGTAACTGTTACCGATGGATTCTTAAGGAGAAATGTGACAGGACACGTTGTATTTTCTGTATTTTTATCAGGTGACGATCGGTCTACCAACACTGGGGCAAGTCAAAGTCAAGGCTCAAGTCAACGTAAAGTCTTGAGTTAACTGAGATAGGTCTAAGTCCAGCCTGGTCTCGCCAAATGGCGTCTGAATAACACACCGGTGTCTTAAGTCATTTTGTGTACGATCAAAACGCTTTTTTTTGTCATTTAACGCCGTCTGCATTAGGCTTTTCTCATGAATTTTCCGGCGTGAATGCAATAGGAAAAACAATGTAAGATGACGTAGCATAAAGAACAAGAAAGCCCGCAGTTGCAGGAGGTTGGGGTGGTGGACGGGTCAAACAAGCAGTGGACCTTAACCCAGGAGACCAGGGTTCACATCCCATGTGAGAGCCGTTTTGGTTTCCTGCATGTCTAAAACTCATAAAAGCAGACGGCGTTAAATGACACGAGGAATGACCTTAAAAGTGACGTGCTATTCATAAGCCACCCCATGAGATCGCGTTGCCAAGTCAAGCCACACGTCTACATGAGAAAGGCGAAAGTACAAGTCAAATATTATTTCCATGACATCTGCTGTAGATGATTCGATTACCCACAGGGTGTATCTTGAAGTTTCTTAAACCCTGTTATTCAGTTTAGAAGCTACACAGGTGAACATGAAAATGATTGACTTTAACAGACAGCTGACATTTTACATGAGTGACACAAATCACAGATGAAACTGTCACATGTGAATTAGCAGGCTGCATCTGTGCAGACCTCTCCAACACAATGAAATCAAACCTCCTACACCCGCTGCCTCTTTCTAAGCAAGTATGGGCTTTGTTAACTACAAAGTGTGGACGGTTACAATGAAATTACATAATATGCATCATCAGGGAAATTGATTTCCAGCCAGATTATAGAAAGACAGAGTGCAGACAGTATGTTTCATGTTTTATTTGTTTCAGTTCTGTGGTTTTATTTTATTTAGGTTTTATTTCTTTAGGATATTTTATTGATTAAAATTTTTTTTTTCTTACATTCCAATTCCAATGTCTGAACAGTCTTAAGAATTAAGAGGTCATTGTTTTGGTCTGGTCTCAATGGTCTGAAATTATAGCAATTATTTCTTAGATAATAAATCGCCCAACAAAAGTATCGTGACAGGCCTACTTACAACTCCAATACAATATTTGATATGCATTTTTTTCACATTTTAAACAATGTTTTACACCTTCTAGCATCTTACACCTTCTGCTAATTTCCAAGAGGCTCAAGACTTGATGGTTGAATTTCCCCTGGCCATAAAAGAGCAGTATCCCTTTTTAATTGTGGCCTTTTTTGGTCCACATAATTCTTGGAAAACATGGTGTAACATTAAGTACCATTGTAACCTTAAGTAGGACAAGCACATATCAATCAGCACATATTTTATCTGTTAACATTACAGCAACCAGGAGCTAGTTTCAAGTTGGTAATTCACCCAGTTTGCTTGTTAGGTTCCTTAATTATAAGCCTTATTTGCTCAGCAGTAATGACAATTTGAGGAGCAATTTAAAGACATAGTTAAGAAGCTATAGGCAGTCAGGAGCTAATTTCTTCTTCTTTTTTTCATTAACTGTTTAGCATTATAGGAAATACAATATTTCAGAGAGGCCAAACAAGCGATTTTGAATCAGTATATCAACAAATCAAATATTCAGCTATGTCAGGTTGGCCTTACAGAGGGGATGTGAGGAGAGCAGCAAATAGGCCAGGAGTCATTTCAAAGAGCAGACACAGAGATTACACAAGTACCAGCTGTCAGAACGCCGGCAAATCAGCACACTCCAAAATGAAAGCAGCAGAATGTGACGACAGGGCTGCATTTGATGGACACGTGTTGACAGGAAGTATCTCCGGTGATGAGCAGGAGGATACCCACAGTCCCATGCTCTCCGGCCAAAACACATCCAAATTGGCTGACCTGTCAGGCTCGGTACACTCATCCAGAAGGCCGGAATCATGGGCCAAGCAACTTTTAGCCTTTTAAAACCAGCCGTTGAGCTGCTCCAGTTCATTTTCAGCAGGTAGCCAAAGTCAACTTGTAGCTGGAATAACCTTCACTGAAGCACAAGAGCCAATATGACAGCGCCTAAGCACTTCGCCAGCAACTCAAACAGGTTATTAAGATGTGTGAATTAAAGTGCAGCGACGGTTAAAAAAAAAAAAAAAAAAAAAAAAGGCAACATATTAAATGCGAGATGAAGCATGATTAGGAGGTGGAAGAGTTAATGAAATAACAAAAAGGTATTATTATTAAAGGGTTCAGTTTCTAGTTGATGACACTGCATCATTTAAATGCAAATTTACTAATAACAATATGTTTTTCAGCTAATCAATTGTAATCAACCAAAGAAAAAAACCCTGTTTTTCTGCACACTGCAGCTTCTGGCAGGCACACCAATCAGCCACAAGGAGAGACTGGATTAAATATCTTGGGTTCAAATCTGGTAATTATATAAATATTAAAGGTGAAAAAAAAATCCATTTCTAACAAGCCCTGAGGAATGTTTCTTTTTTTTCAAGGTTATCTAGCATGGTCACCTAATATTTAGGAACTTATTATTGGACTCTTCTGCTAAAGCATTTAGGGCGGGGGGTTGTGGGTGAAAATCTGCCATTAACCAAATGGACTTGGCTGGCTGATGGAAAGCTTGCCTAATGTGCGGTGTACTTAGTATGGAGGGACTTGTGCCAATTTCAGTGCTTCAGAGTGTTCCAGTCAGTTCCAGACACGCAGCGAGGGTCCTGAAGAAGCTTCATTTATTCTCAGCAGGGCAACAGGAGGTAACCGAGTTCCGCCAGAGATACAAATGGTGTATCCATGTGAGGCGACAGCAAGCGCTTCAACCAAAGGTCAGATTCCCCAATTTCCTTACTTCTTCCTTTGTTGTTCCCTTCCGTATCGTGGCTTTAGCCGAAATCTAAATTACAGAATGATCCCTGTGTCATTATCTGGACTATGCACAACACAGATGGTTTGTTTCTTGTGGATGCCTAATTTGTGGGAATGAAGGCAGGGTCCTATCATCTCTCGCTTGTTATCTTTTTCAATATGATCAGTGTGCTAATGAATCCAACCAGGGAGCGAGGTAATGGTACCTCATTTTAGTCAAGTTTTACTTTTCTTAAAACTCAGGACTGTGACTATTCTTCTTACTTTGAGCCGCACAAACTCATTGATGGCTTTTAATGTCTGCGTGTGCAGTTTGAGAGCATGTTATCTTACGTAGCAATTGCAGCTTAGCCAACCTTAGCTTAATTAATACATTTGAAGTGGTTAAGTTCAGTACAAACACACGGAAGCGCACTGCATTCACCAAACCACCTGAATAGCTTTACACAAAGTTTCTCAATCATGCCAGTTAGCTCAGAATTAATTAGGAGATCTTTTCTCGTAATTACGAGATAAGGTTATTAGGTTATTTCAGTTCTTCGAAGTGGCTACTTTCATCCATTATACTATTAGCACGTTTTGTTTGTGTTTTTCGCCTCACCCGAACGATTATTCTTTGAGATAAGTCGTTCCAAGATGGCAACAATTACTTTGTTATGTACAACTGAGCTAAATAAACCGTGGTTTTCCTTTAACTGGTGAAGATTTCCCAATCTTCGATAAGACTTGTGTTTGGTAACCGCCGCTTTTAGAGTTGATCACTTTGAAAATGTAGTGAAATAGAGTTATACGGTCATGCACAGATGGATCTGCAGTTTTCTGAGATCGGAAGCTCTGACCTCCAAGAGTTCTGCCTTTTATTTTAATACAAAACAGCTTGTTGATGTTGAAACATCCTACCAGGCCTTAAGAGCATTTCAGAAGACTTTTCAAATCCTTGCTTTCAACATGACACAAACAATAAATTAAAAATGTGCATGATGTTCACTGCATTAGGCACCGGAATAAATGGAAAACAATAGCTGCTTGGACTGTTGCCTAAAATGCTGGGAGAAAATACGTTAAGCATTAGATATTTTTGTAACCGTTACTGTCAACAAGCTGGATCACACACTCGCTCTTTTCCTGCCCTCCTCATTTTACAAACCACCCAGCTTGTTTTCATAAGTGAAGACAGCTTGATGTTTTACAATCAGCAATAACAACACAGGGAACTACCATTATAATCACCCATAAACTGTGTTTAGCCTGGACTTCACTATCATTATTGGTAATTAGGAGTAATTTGAATCCCCTTTTAAGACACTTTAAGACACTTTAGTTGTGCCTGGACTCTGAGAGAGACCCTCCATCCCTTTTACTCTGTCCAAATCTGGACCAAAGCACAGCGTCCATTTTGCTTTTGATGGATATGATTACGGTTTCAGAGTTTAGTTTAAGGCCATACCATTTTTGTTTTTTTTGCAGTTTGTATAAAATCATCTCAAAAATCCCAAAATGGAGAGTGTCGCACTGCTTTAAAGTAGCCAGGGGAGATATCATAGCTGTCCAGAACCATTGGCAGGACACTGATAAAGTAGCAGATTGGCTGCAGGTAGGCTAGCCAGCCCATCTGAATTGGCTGGAAAAGTCCCTGCAAGAACTCATGCTGCTAATCCGGAAACCTCTGATCAAATTAAAACATGTGAGTGGATGAGGGAAAATCTGCAAATCTGTGGATCATTTCCAGCCACCTGAATAATTCTAAGAGCACGCGTCTCCTTTTGACTCATTTGTGGGAAATCCTTGGATTTGTGCAAAGGTTTAATTTAATTTAAGTGAATCACGGGTAGCTGGGCAGACTAGGTGCTGCAAGTGAAGACAATTTATTACGGTTTATGATCTTTGGGTCTAAAGCTTATGCTTCAAATGTGAATGGTCGCATTATACAAAATGTAATATCAAGGAAATGAAGTCTATAACTGGCAACTTGTAGACCTAAAATAGTTGACTTTCTTTACTACTTTATAGTTTAAATATTAAACAGAGTGACAATGTATTAAATACCGGTATATGTGTTGATTAATTTTAAAACTGTGTATATTAAACCATGAAAATCTCAGTACTTTATAATGGAACCTAACAAGCTAGCATTAATTTGTTTGTCATTGCTATCATTACCCCAACATGCATAAATAATACAGACAGGGTCTTTGGGAAGATGAACATATTTTCTCCACAGACAAAAGCCCCAACTGACCAGAACTGAACCGAACCATAAGACCATGAGAGGATGTTTGGAGATGAGCTCGCCAAAATGTATTGTAGGAAACGCAGGGAATCAGCAGGAAGATGATGACAAAGTACAGCAAGTTAAGGGAAAATTGGTACGCATTTAATGTAGATTTGGACAAAAACAAGGCAACACTGTCTTGTAGTAGTGATAAAAAAATAAAAATAAAAATAGGCCACGGCATGTAGACTTAAAAGTACATATACATAACACAGAGATAGACACGTGCCACTTCCTTTTGGAGGTTATCTTAAAAGCCAAACATGACTTGTGACTCTTCGTGCCCCCGTTTGCTGAAGCACTCTTTGACAAACGAGTGCTGGTGCCAGAAGAAGAAAGGCAGCAGAGTCAGCTTAGCTGTGACTAAGAATCTGAGGTAAACAAATCCTCTTGTGGCTGAGATTTAGAGCAGAGCCTGTGCTTTTCTGCTCCCAGTTGCACTGACGCATTCTGTGAAATTAGCTGAAACAAATTAATGCCATGAAGGGAAACAAGGGTTGCTGAACAAAATGGAGCCTCAGTCAAACGATGTTCAGCCAAGCTCATTCTTGGCACATTCCCTCCAAGGCAGAGCCCTGGACAAGCTTGGTATTAGTCCCTAAAAAAAAAACCCCAATGAGACCAAAAGAATTTTAAATCAAATACTGTAAATGGAAGAAAAAAAAAAGAGAACAAATGGGAGCAGAGGAAGAAAAGCTGCAGCTGATGAAACGTACGACCACCCACATGCATTCAAAGGCTAATGATGACATTCAATAAAACCGTCAATATCTGGCCAAAATACAAACAGTACTGTACAGTAAATTGATTGGGTTTTGATTTTCATTGAGAGCAGACATTGGATCTATCCTTGCATTCATTGCCTCTTTGAAGAGAGGGAGAGTTATTTGCAATTTAGCCGTATTGGCAATAACCTCCAGCAGTATGTATTCTTGCCCTATTGCCTGACCTTTAAGAAGCCTCTATAAATTAGCTAGCCCAGAGTTATTCAACACAAGCATTAAAGAGTAATGCGCTTGCTCTAGCTCCGAAGCATCCCTGCTGGGGAAACTGCAGGCGATGTCGACTCTCTTGGGTCGCACTTTATTAACCGACAGTGACATCCTGAGCACCCTCATCTCACTCATCTTGTAAATGGGAAGCGCTGTGGTAAAAAGTCAATGCAGTTCAATGTGACAGCGAAACTGCTTTGAAAACCTTATAAAAGTGGGAAAAGACTGACTTTATGTGGGTATTTTATATGTTGTGTTTGCCAAACATCTACTGTATTTTGCCAACAATCACCATTAAGCACTTCATATGCAGTCGTTTATTCTTTCTCAAATAAACATTTTGATAAAAAATTAAACGAATCCCTGGGATTTTGACGTGAATGCATGTTAACGACTACTTTGCTAGTAAATTCATAAAAAACGTAACAATAAATAGTTTCCTTTACATGACAAGTGAACGCTACACTCGCTGTTTATCCTCAAAGTATAGAAAAGGGGGAAAAAAGAAAGTCAGTGTGGAAGTGCCTTAAGATACAGAACCACAAAGAGTTTAGTTCAAAAAGCCCCAAATATACTCTTGAAGTACAATAAACTTAGTTTCAACAAAAAACGTTGAGCTCTCAGTAGTTAATACCCTTCTTCCAATGTGTGCTCTGCAGAATCTTTGTTATATTCTGGAGATTTTAAGCCTTAAAGAAGGTTTCATGGGGCCTTTTTAAGACTGGCAGGTGCCTCAGGCTATCAGAGAAAGCAAAGGTGGTCCATGCAGGCTTGTTCCACCTGAGCAGATGTTCCTACAAACCCTTTGCATGATTTGACACTGTTCATTGAAAGGTTCTCAAAGGGACCAATCTAACCAACCTATTAGACGACAGGAAACTACATTTGACAGTACTATGGGTCACAATATTTAAAGGATTATTTATAAAACGCTGTGGAAATGGAATATAATATTCCTAATTATCTTTTAATCAGGGTATAATCACCTGAAAGTAAGAATCATTAACTTACAATGAGCCTCCACAGAGGGAGCGGTCCGCCATGTTGCATCGCCATATTTCTACAGTAGCCCAGAAGGGACCAACCAAACAAAGGCATTAGAGAGGGATTTTAGGACCACCATAGGTTCTCTTACATGCTTGGAAGGTGTGGCTAAGTGGAAGGATAAACAGGCATCACGACTAGATGCCACCGAATCCTCTAGATGCATATCATCAAGTTTTCTGTGACAGAATATCTTGAGATATTCAACATCTAACCGTCATTCATCGTTTCTGCAAGTTCTTTAGTCTCCCACCCACCTCCTGTCACCTCTCTGTATTGTTGTTAACTAGTTTTGTTGTCTGCACGCCCATCTCAAAATGGAATCTCTGAGAATGCTCTCCATAATGAACCCTTGTCATATTGAAGTTGGCTATGAGTGGTACTAACAACTCAATGACTGCCAACCTGCATTACCAGGGTCTTGCCACGGATGAAGTGCAGAAGCAACGGAAGACGGCGGCACATTAAAAATAGAAAAAACAAACAGTTATGAGTCAACAGTATGCAATATTCTTCCAATAATTGGGGTCATAGATATTTCTCTACATGACACTCAACCATTGATTTTGATGTTTACTTAAGTTTTTGGTGAGCAAAAGTACTTTAAGTGCAATAAGGTTGTTGAGTAAGAAAAGTTCAGTGATTGTGTAGGTGGTGTTAGAAACTAATACTACTTGAAGCTGAGCTGGAAATCGAGTGCAAGCCGTCTGCATTTGTTAAACGACGGAAAAGAAAGTGTTCTTCATCTCGCGCAGTGCGACTTCCACCCTTTTCCGTAATTAGCTTATTTTGGATCGACATGACGGCAAACGAAATATGAAATGATAAACAGGAGAGGGACAAGTTAAATAAGTTCCCATAGAGACCAGCGACATATCAGTGTTCATGTTAGGTCGAGCTTCACTTTACCAGATTTAAACATCTGTCAGTATGCTAACGCTTTCAGAGACACGTGGAAAACTAAATCTGCACATCACAAGTATGTCCATGTAAGACGACGCGTACATGCCCAAGCCATTATTAAAAGGAATACGAGATCAGTGAAGTAGAAAGGTAAAAAAATGATCATGCCCTAAATTTATATCCAATGAAGATGTAAATCAAAGCCTAAACTTCAGTGTTGTCTTAAAGAAGCACAGGTGTCACGACTTCTGTGACAAGTTACACCCTGCAAATACAGCTCTCTCTCTCACCGACTGCCTCTGCCACTGATTCAGCATGTTCTATCAATGGCTCTCAAACTTTGTTTTAATTAAAGGTCCACAACCTCCACACCATCAGAGGTTGGGGACTGATCCAAGGCTTAATTAGTCAAACAGCTACAGTATGAGCACAAACCCAGGTTTAGACCTGAACTGCAACAGAATTAATGCTGTTCTCTTAGAATTCATCGCTGAATGCTTTTAGGTTTTTTTTTGTCTTCTTTGCTCACCGACTCTCGTCATTGTATTGACATAACGCTTCTTCTGACCGGGCCAGAACGAATTCACCCACAATGGGGTTATGGGCTGCTAACTGCAACAGTGCTGGACACATCACTAAAGTACTGCAGTATTGATGGCTTCAAAAAAAAAGTCCAACAATGGCCCAAAGGCGCCAGATGATGAACATTCAGCTTGGGCCCCAAGACCAATATTCTACAACTGGCAAAGGGCAAAGTCTCATGTCAACACAGATGAAGGTTAGAAAGTAACCCAGAACTACTGAATTCATGCATGATCCTCTTTAAATTGATGTCAAATAAAAACCATAAGAGCTCCAACATTCATTCTCTTTGCAATAGAAAAGAAGTTTTAAGAAATAATTTGTTCATGTTTCTACATTTAGAAATCTTTTGGATCAATGTGTGTCGAGCGTTAATTTGGTTTTAAAAAAAACTGATGAAAAAAACGTCATTATTTATTTATGATGCAATTTCAACACTTTTATCAAGTATTATGGTTTATTGACTTGCATAATCTTTTACCTGAGGTTGTACAGTTTTTAGGGATATGGAGCATTTAAAGATTCAAAGAAATGACAAAGAAAGAAAGAGTTTAAAGGGTTAAACAATGTTGGAAGAGAACCTTTTTTGGGTCACTTTTTTAAATACTTTAGACAATATTGGGAAATGCTTGTGGCTCTGAACCAACAAATGGACATAACACAAAAACGTCAACTGACTGTCTAACTATTTCTAATATTTAACCCCCTCTTCATGGCTCATCGCTGGTATTCTTACTGCCATGTTTTGACCTGAAAGTCAGATTTAAAGATAAGCTCAGCCGGCTTGCCGCTCCGCTCGTAGACACGTTGTCTAGATCGAAGCAGATACAATTTCTCACCAGTGAGTTCAGACTCGAGTGCTTGCCGTCTCCTGTTGTGAAACACCTCTAAAAAAGCATTTAGGACAAAAAAATGACACAAGCGCTGCAACAGTCTGCCGTAATGTCTGGCACAAAGCTTCCATTGTTGTCTGTTTTTGCAGCACTCCGCTCTTTATCGTACCGATGTGTGTGTCTTAAGTGCCTTACCCATCACTCATTTTTATGCTGCAAGAGGAAGATTTATTAGATGAAGAAGATGGTTGGAGATGAGATTCATCTGTGGCAAAAAAAAAAAAAAATCATGGGCAAAAAAACACTCCCAGACGCACACAGGTTGTACACATGATAGCTTGTGAGTATGCAGTTATTGCTGAGCTGTGACTAAATGTGTCCTGAGATAGTGAGTAAAATAGGTTCCCGGGGACGATGTGCATGACAGATTTATGTGGGGGAAAATAACAGGGCAAAATGGTCTTTTGCGTTGCCATGTACTGCAACTGACATGTGTTGTTGTGCCTCACTGCCTCGCACACTCGACTGCATTTGCTCATGGAACATCTCAAAGACTGGAGACGTCTAAATAGGTAATAAATGCACTGTAGGGGAACAATACGACAAATTTAAAAGGACGCTCCTCCTGTCTGATGGAGGAGCACAGTAGCCTTAAATGAGCTCCCTGACAGACAACTTTCATAGTAAAAGAGAGCGGCGCTCTGGTGAAACATGGCTCGAGGCAGCACTTTAAAAAAATCTGGCAATATTTCACTGTGAAACATCGAAAGCTCAATATATCCAACAAAGCTCTCCCTTTAAATCCTCTCTCTGTGTGAGAGATAAGCATGCTGCAGCTTTTCGAGATGACAGTGAAATGTGTTATGCTTAAACAAGAGAGAAAAAGAGGTTGGCTGGGGTCGAAGTGTACTGTTTTACCCATTCAGCAACAGATTTCCCTTTCTGCTCTACATACTGTAGAAACATCACATTTTCATGTCAGGTTTGGACCAAGAGGGAAACACTGTTGGAGAAAGCCATGTGATGCGTCTGAAACGGAAAATAAAGACTCGGTGGACATCTGCAGCTTTCCTGTGAGGAGTGAAAGCCCAATATGATGTGAATGTGCCAGAAATGGGTAGAGTGCTACACCGTATGACAACCTCCTTTGATTTCAATAGTAAGGTTGATCTTTACCTTGCTGCGTAGGTGGAGGATTTTACAACAAGAAGAAAAACTACTGAGAAAAATATAACAGATGAATCAGCTCGTCACTATGAGTTATACCAGTGCAAAACATAATCCAAAGTTTGATTTAAAGTCTTTACATAACAGTCAAGACAAAACCCAACCACGGTCTACGATCTAATACACACTTTCCAGGCATCTGATTCAAAATCCATGTTTATCTTGTCATATGATATGATGTAATGGTAGGGGTGTAGCTCCAGCCATGGCATTGTTAACTGGTTAATGCGTTAGCTAGTCTGTCAACCATTAAACTGGCAGCCTACGTTACAGGATGCACGACATGACTTTTCATCTAGTGTCATTATCTGGTCAAAATGTCAATTTGTCCACTGTCAGAACACATGCTAATGAAAGCATGCTAACTGCTGATGATGCCTCCTGCTCAGTCTAACATATAAACATCATTAGCTTGCACTTTCACTTCTTAACAATGAGTCTTATAGCCTCTCGTCACGACTGCGGCTCTACACCTTTAAGCTCGTGTCCACGTGGCCTGTTTTTCTGGCGGTAAAGCACTGGGAGGGTGCTGGAGAGAGCAGGGGTGAAGCGGGTGGTGGGAAAATAAAATGCTGACTGACATTAGCTCGATAGCTAACTTATCAGTATGTTAACAGAGGGTTGACTACACAGAACAATGACTAACATTTTTGATCGGCCCCTGGTGGTGGGCTGCAGTATAGCTCATAAACCCCTCCCCCTCCATGTTAGCAGATGGGACATGAGCCAAACTAAAAACTCAAAGTA
>JBBPCS010025113.1:0-23968 GCA_037974645.1 Hollardia meadi
AGAATGTGGGTGCGAGTGTTGGCCATAATTCTCTGTAGAATTCAGTGGGAAAACCATCTGGTCCTGGGGCTTTCTTATTTGGCATATGTTGGAGGGCTTCATGGAGTTCAGCCATTGTAACAGGTGAATCCATAGCCTCAATGTTATCGCAATGTGAAAAGACATGGGCCAAACTAAAAACTCAAAGTACACGTCAAATACATTTTCCCAAAGATAGCTGTTGTTATCATGCTGGTTTTAAAATTGACATTTGATGCTACAAACGCGGTAAAAAGTCATGATTGACAGCTGAGCCCTGTTCGGGATTGATTCGGGCGATTTATGAGCGGGAACTCGATACCACGGCACTACTGTGCAGACTCTAGCTCAGAATAATGTCACAAGTGCAAGATGACAGCACTCACATCCAGGATAAATTTTGTACAATGGGAGGAAGTAGAGATGTGTCGTCCATCTTTATTTACATTATGTCAATGGTACTGATACACCCTGGACTACACTTTTACATCACTGCGGCAAATTAAACCACTGAAGGTCAGCAAAACCAGGACTTTCAAGGGGTGTTGAGGTACTCCTTAATTATTTTTTCTTGTTGTTTTTTTTGTCTTGCATAATTATCAAAGTTGTTTTAAAAAGATATTTGCACATCCAATTATCGCAGATGCAGGTGCTTGGAAAGTATTACTTCAGTCTTGAGAGAGGAAGATCCTGCACACTACTCTTGCTCCGCGTGACCATTTATTCATAACATCAACGTTTTTGGTCCTCCTGGACCCTCCTCGAGAGTTTTACAAACGATTTTTACAATAATGGTCTTAAATAAATGACACTCAGGTGTGGGTCAATTATTGCCCTGTAGGATGTCTCTCAATAATTGACTCTGACAAAAACAAAAAACAGAAAACATTGAAAAAACAGAAAAAAATAAGATACCCCTAAAACATAATAAAGGCTATTTACAAGAATATTTACAGAAATTACAGAAAATATCTGATGAATGAAAACATTGGTCTAATAGCTTTCATATCTTGACTGTATCATCAATAACTAATCAATCCCAAACTTTTTAGAGCATGACCTGCCATGGAATCTCATCATTCAATCCTTTAGGGGATAAAGTTTGCAGAGTAAATATCCAATAGAGTCACTTTTTCCATGCCCTGGAACCTGAACGATGAAATATCATGTTTAAAGTAATTGAAATGTGCTGCTATTAATCTCATGTCTCTCTAATGTCATTTCTCCTTGTTGAACTGTTATGTTTACTTATTCTCTGTTTTAATGACTGGGATGTTTTGCGAGGATAACCTACAAGGTCATTTGATCATGTAAATGACATGAGAAGTGAAACATGACATGATGACATCGTTAATAAGATTTTTCCCAGTGAGAGGATGGGTAAAATAGTTATCTTTCACCATATTGTTACATTGAGGACATCCTCTGCATTTAAAACATCCATTCAGACGAGGTTATAACAAGGTCTAACAGGTTTTTTTTGCTGATTTAACATTGGCATGTACAAGGCTATCTCTGTGATTGCGTCCTTAGTGGAGGTTCTTTTAAATGCATTGATACTGCTGGGTCTAATGATAATATGTGCCAATGTTTTATTTTTAATAATCAAAGTTATTTAAGACCGTTGTTGTAATAATTCTCAAAGTAAAATAATTTTATGATGAACTCAGTGTAGCTTACATTGCATTGCATTAGATTATATGTGCGTTCATATCATTGGTACAGCCTCTATATATTTATTTCTTAAGTTTTTGGTAACGTAGCCTTTGCACTCTCATTAGCCCAGGCAATCAAAGCTGTTGACAAAATCCACTTCGAAGTTAATGCCGGCCCGAGCAGACATCCAATGAGTGCACGCCAACTGCTTGAGACTCTGAGGAGGCTTTCCAAGGTATTTGGCTACCCTTTCAATGTTATTATATCTGCACCTGCTCTAGTGTTTTATCCATTCAAATTCTCCTGGTGTTAATTTGTTTTAACAGGAAGCCACCCAACAAGTACCTCTGTCCTCTGATTCAGCCTCCAGTGGCAGAGGATCTCAAAACAGCCATCATGACATCGTTATGGAAGTATGCTAAACATGCTCCACAGAGAGTGACCCGAAATATGTTTCATTGCACATATACATATAAAATATACATATAAAATGCTTTAGCAGTGCTTACGATTCATGATCACACCATCACTTAAAAAAAAAGGGACAGTGTCTTGTTGACTCATATATTGCCCCAGTCCCATTGTCCCACTATATTTAACCCATAATCACACTGATGCAGAGTCCACATGTAACATATATTGATCATTATTCTGCACATATTGGACATGATGCACGTACGCCCATTACAGTTTTATAGATTGCTTTCTATCTCATTCAATAGGGCTGGGACTCAACACCTGAAACTGTGTTCAATATCAAAGCCTTTGCCATGAGTGGCAACCAGAAGCCCGGGGGTTACGATGCAGCCTTCTACTACACGCCAGAGGCAAACATTCAGAATGCCCAACTGATTGTGTCTCAGGTTGGAGAAGACACCAACTGGAAGATGTGCATAGATGCCATTGTGAATGCACGTACCGAGGCAAAGGTAGGTACAAAACACAGAAAGGGTAGTTGGGATATTTATTTGCATTCTTATTTGAGTATATAAAATGTCAGAAATTTAAATAATAATACTGTTGTAGGCTTAAGCTGTTAGTGACTGTAGCACGTCTTCCTGCCACTGTGAGTTGCCTCAGCACAAAACAGACATGACAGCCCGCTCACAGACAATACACTTTATTGTGATAACTGCACACATATACTTCTAATATATATACAACTCTGTTACCGTGTGCCTCTGTTTGCCCGGCTTCTTCAGCACATGCGGTGCAGTTGCTTTAACTTCACATTAGTTCACAAACAAAATGTTCCCAGTCCTTCAGTATGCCAAAAGTCCTTTGTGGGCATCTCCCCCATCTATGGACCACTCTGAACTTAAAGCAAGATACCAGCGGATCAAGGCATTGACCCAAATAACCCAGCCCAAATAACTAATAGCTCTTTTTCGACAGTGCTATACTACCTCTCAGACAATTTCCACCTGTTTCCGCCTGTCTCAGTGAATCATCCAAGTAGGCGGCATCATACACAGTGTTCAGACGCAGTACACGGTCCATTGGGCATTGGAAGGTGGCTGGGGCACCAAACAACCTGAAAGGAAGTGTAACAAATTGGTATCACCCGTATAGAGTGGAGAAAGCAGTTTTCTCCTTAGACTCTGGAGACAAGGGAATCGACCCGTAGGCCTTGGACAAATCCAGTGAGGTGGCAAATCTGTGTTTCCCCTCCCCTGTCAGAACGCACAACCTCATAACTGACATCACCCACTCGCTGTGTGACCACGAAGGGTCATTGCCACTTAGTGAGTAATTTGGACTTGGAAGAAGGGAGCAATAGTACTTTATCTCCCGGTGCACACTGCTTCAATCTTGTTCCTCTGTTGTACAGGCCCTGTTGACCATCTTAGGCCCTGAGCAAATTCTCCCATGATAAGTGCCTCAGGTCCAGGACACACTGAAGCTTAATTTTACTTGGGCTCGGACCTTCTTCCAATCTTTCTTCAACCAGGTCCAGAGCCCGTGCGGTTTATTGCCAAACAGTAGTTCAAAGGGAGAAAATCCCGTGGAGGCCTGGGGTACCTCCCACACTGCAAACAACAGAGGATCTAGCCTCCTATTCCAATTGCGGTTGTCATCATGCACAAATTTACAGATCATGGACTTCAAAGTTTTGTTCAGATGCTCGACAACGCAGTCAATCTGACGGTGGTACACACTAGTCGGAATCGATATCCATACAGTTCCCTTAGTGTGCGTGACATAAAGGAGGTATCCTGGTCGGTTAGGATTTCCTTCGGGATCCCAACTGGGGAGATGACCTGAAACAGTGCCTGCGCAAAACTCTTTGCAGAGATAGTGCTCAAGGGCACTGCTTTAGGATATTTGGTTGCATAATCCACTAGGACAAACACGATATCGATACAGCGATATACGTGTGTGCTCTGGTGAAATGGTCCGATGAGGTCCATGCCAACATACTCATATGGAACCTCAATGAGTGATAATTGCTGCAAGTAATGTGAGGTCCAGCACATTACTGCATTAAAAGAGAGAATATAATTAACTAACAAGCACCAGCTGTGCCAATTTACTCACCTGGCACTGCTCTCATGAGCCATCTCCACACCTCTCTCTCCTGCAGCCAAGCATCAACCACGCCCACCCCCACAGTGACAAAAAAAGTAAAACCAGAAATAACTAATGCTTGCTAGCCTTATTCTTATAAACACACATTGCATATTACAACTACCATCACTATGACTATTCTCAAAATGGACACTCAGTCGTCACATCTCACATGTATATATATATCGGATATTATGATATATCATCGTATTTAACTGTTAGGGTATGCATACTCCTTTATACATACTCCTTTACAGCATCAGAAAACATTAAAAACACAGATCAGGTGTTGTATGCTGTTAGACTGTATATCCAGCTAAGAGGTGAGGCAGGTTCCAACTTAGTGTTTAAAAATTTTGATGGTAAGAACAATGAACGCTGACTTTGCCAGGAGGCAATACACACGACTCCAAATGACAAGTAATGACAACTTAAATACCAACTTTAAAGGTGATGATATGTCATTAATTGGTAATAAATTTAAAATGTATAATACAAAATTGATGGAAAAGATTAATCAAAAATGTTTTGAGACTTTTGGCACCTGTTCGAGATGCAGCCTCACAAATCTGTTCAAGCACACTGTCTACAAATATACTGTAGGATGGTGAAAACTACATTACCATGCTTATAGTCTGTTTAAGGCATTTTAATTATATCACATATTGCATACCAAGGCTGAAGCTAAGCCTTTTGTTTGAAGAGACTCCCTTCATGATTGATTTCTTGTGTTTGGTCTAGACACACATTAGGTGGGGAGCTGAATGTCAGTCCTATGAAATGTCAATGAGAGGTAAAACTGCACATCTGCCTGGTTCCAAGCCAACACTCAAGGCCAAATTACACTGGACCAGGGTCCCTGAAACCATGGTAGAGATGGGCAGAAGGTGAGCTTCACAAGAATAGAGAGGCAGTTTGTGAGGAGGAAGAGGAGGTGAAAGTGGAAGATGACTTCAATTCACATTTGATGTACTGTAACTTACTCTGTCTTGCAAAGCATTGTGGAAACATTTCTTGTATATACTGTCATGTGTTATAAAAGGAGCTTTTTTACCTTTCCTAGAATTCAAAGCTATGTCCCAGGCGTGGCTTTCCTTCTTGGCTTCTCCCAGCAATACGAGAGAAATGCCAAGCAGGAAGTTTCTGCATCAGTTGTTGCCGCCTCAGCAGACAGCATTGATGTGAAGATTAAATTCCCAGAGGTGCTGGAGGAAACATTCGCTACTTACATTTTTATGCAAAATTTTGAAATCCTTGAAATGTATGTAACTAATCTTGACTGCTGTATTTACATGGATGTGTCATGTTGTTTTTCTTGTCATTAGTATACAGTCTACCACCAGGCTCTTCCATTTCCTCTGCCACCTGCCAGTATTCCAGAGTTTCAACACGACATCACAAACACAACAACAGACAGCCTTGGACTTGCATGAACACGTGAGCTACATAAACTAGTTTCATCTCAACTGAATGTTCGTACTAATTTTCTGCACCTTTTTGAATTTGTGTGTGTGTATGTATGTGTGGCAGTGGATTGTTTGACAAGACTGTTTCTATGCAAAACACATGAAAAACAAGCAAGGATACGTACGATTTTTGCCTGGTTTCTAAAATATGTTCTGTGCTGCAGAAAGACAACAAAGCCCAGATGGGAGCCAGATGCCTCTTTTCAAAGTGATAACACTAACCAAAATCTCACCGCCGTGATGAAAGTGAGGATCATGAAACATGCATCAGTAATCTGTCAGATGTCACCAGTTTGGAAATAACCTGTAAAGGTCCTGATTTATTCATTTGAAAGCATGTTAATATTTGAACACCTTCTTTTAACGAAACATACAGTAGGTGTAAATCCATGCTTACGTTCCAAAATATTGTACCTTCATAATACTGGATTTACAAAAAAAAAATATTTCAGCAAGTTTGGCATTTTTGTCCTGTATAAAAACTTTGTTCATCCAAACGTTGTGTTAAATCTTTATGTCCCATGAATATGTATTTTTGTCAAGATTTATTTTGTAGATAATCCCATTTTTCTTTTTTTTTTATGGTTCATTGAGAGAACTGATATGATAAAAGTTAGTGAGGTGATGCTCCGATAAAGCTATCCCAATACTTTAACTTTACCCACAGGCCGAAAGAAGTTTAAATAAATAAAAATCAGGTTTATAATTAACAACCGGTGTACAATATAATGCAAGACAACCTGTTATTTTCTACCCTACCAGAGTCGATCTTTTTTTTATTGTTATATAATTTAACTGAGGTTTGACACAATATTGTTAGATAATGATCAGCAGTACTGATGAAATCCATGGAAATCCTGAGAAACAGCTGCTGATCAAGTCATAAAATCTTTTTCGCTTCTGTTAAAAAAAAGAAAGAAAGCAATTTGCATAACATTATTGTTACCAAATCTAATTTTCTGTACAATATTGAAGAAATGGAGTTGAAACTGCAGAAAACACAAACAAAATGATTGGCAGTTTCTTCTTGTCTGCCAGCCAATTTGGCAAATAAACAGTCTTTAATAACAGGCCCTGTTATACTCTCAATGTTCCATTTAATTGTCAAAACAGCAAATGCTGTGGGTGACTTTTTGATTCAATATATGCAGACTGGACCATAAATGCCCCTTTTGGAGGGTTTCTGAAAGAGACAGATGTTTACAAGGTCTGTATGACCTGCTCTGTTTGTTTGGTCAACTCACTCAACAGAACTGTGTACAGATATCAGTACACAATGTCACTGTGCGTGCCCTTAAAGTTCACTGCCTCTGCCGCACAAAGTACCCTGTGCCCTTTGGTAAAGCATGGATTATTTAAAATTCAAAGATCTCAAAGCAGAGGTGTTACTGTGTGAATGGATAAAGGGTTTTTCAAACATAGCTGGGCCCGGCCAAATCTCAACTTTGAGTTGTAGCAAATGGGATGTGTCACTAGCCAAAGATAATGAGTGAAATAGTGTCCTAACAAAAAGGCCGGTTGTCCTAACTACTCCTGGATCTGCTTCCCCTGCCTACATTTATTTAGCCAGATGGTGTTGAATTGCAGAGAAAAGACACTGCCATCAAAGGCTGAACAGGATGAGCACAATTATAATGGCACCATTATGTTCCATTTACATCTTTAATATCCTGCGGGCTTTCAAGTGCTGGTTGACAGGCTGATTGCAAATCTGCTGTGCCTACGTCAAGATCCACATCACCTCCTGTCATCTGGAATATCAGGACACCCCGACCTTGTGTTGACAGGTGAAATCAGCTGTTTAGAAAGCATTAGTCAATGATTGATCAGGTAATTTGGAGGAGGAGGAATAGGCCATCTCCTCTTCTCACTCTGTGATTGTGACTTGCCTCATTAGGCAGACTATACCAGCCCTGCTAAAAGCCATCTGAGGGGAGCTGATAATAAAAGCATGGCTGCAGACATTTTGTCCAATTGTAGCTATTACTATATGTTTTCTGCATTGGGCATTGTTGAAGGCACAAAAAAGTCAATGCGGTTTTATTATAAAGCCCACCAGTTCAACAAGTGAATCTCAATTGATTAAAATGAAATTGTTTAGGGGCGGTTTTTGAACAGCATATGTTAAGAGGAATTAACAGAATTTGTGATGAATATATTGGATTTTGGAAATCTCCCTGAAGTCTGTAGTGTTTTTTAAAAGATGAAACAATATGCTATAAAATCTAATTCCTTGAAAAGTCTACATTTGTGGCACTGACATCAGGGAGAGTAATCCTGCGGTATGCATGTGTGTATGTGTGTGTGTGTGTGTGTGTGTGTGTGTGTGTGTGTGTTCGAGTGTGAGCACTAGAGGACAGTGTTACCCAGACATTAAAATATGCCTGGCAGAGTGTTAAAGCCTGGCACCAGTATTTGTTCAGGCTATGCAGGGGATGTTGACATTTTGAGGATAAATAAACATATGTCTTGGCACAGTCACGGTGCTCCCACAACTCTTTGGCTTGCAGAGAGAGGACACATTTTATTCAAATATAAAAATGAAAAGTACAAAAGGAAACAGTGAACTATGCTAACCACTGTATCTAAAGGAGTAATAGATAATTATGATTTATTTTCAGGGGTTTTGCAAATATCTATACAAAGCACTTTGCAGGGACACTGTCATATCTTAGCTGATACAGGTTTCCTATTAGCAAGGGGAGCTGGTTTGGTGTCATGTGAGGAAGACCATGAGCAAAGGATCAATCGGGTAATTTGGTGGAGCCACAAACTGGATTGCTTTTTCATCAGCACACATGATCTGACATAAACTGCCTCCACTTCTAATTCAAAGTACACAGACACAAGGCTTGTGTGCAGGGTGAAATGTAAGTGGGAGCGACTGACATCACTGATACAATCGAGTGGGCACCTCGTCACGGATACTTCATGACACCTCCAGAGGGCTCAAAATCCAACGTCACACCTGCTGGTAGACCTCCGCTGAGCTCACATTAATTTCACTACCACTCTCAACAAATGAGGTTGTTGCCATGTTTCCTGAACATTATTAAGAAATCTTGTTGCTTTAGTAACTGAGGCATGTTTCCAGAGAAAGGCACATTTATTTTGAGACCTTATCCCTGAGAAGCTTAATATAGAACAACCTTTCATTTGAAATATTACTGTCATCTGAACAACATGTTTATGATCACAATAATTATACATTTTAGACTGTTATGTCAATCTTCTAGTAATATGTCATTACCACGCTGTTGATATTATTCTGAAAAGCAGCAGCAGCAGCAGCAACTATGGGGCTTTTGTATTAACAGAACTGCCAACACAGGTCACATGGCTGTACGATTTTTTTAATGCCACATGCTGTAAGAGCTCCTTGTCTGAAACAGTGGTTCCCAACCTTTTTGGTAAGATGTACCCCCACAGCTCAGTCAAGTGATTTCAGGTACCCATTCATCAATACCACCAGTTACGTTTCAAATTAATTTAATTTCAAACTGGATGTTATTTAACTATTATTCATATAAAAGTGGATAAAATAGTTGATGTTACATTATTTTCATACAATTGAACTTTCAATGTTTAGTTATTTTTCTTGTCAAGTTTGCATCTGTACTACAACTGCATGGAGTGGCAAAAGCAGGAAACCATTGTTGATGTATTTTTTAAAATAAATGTATTATTTTTTATTTAGTTTAGTTGCTGTACAATTTCTCACATACAGTACTAGGGCTATATTTTCTTGGTGATGACTGTATGCATGTTAATTCATCTTTATTTAGATAACATGTAATAAGACTACACTGTGCATTTTTTAAAAGAGAGTTGTTCTGATAGAGTTGTGCAGAGCATTGATGAATATACGGTATAGAATTTGAGGCAATTTGTAATGTGGTGGGATGTTTGCAAAGTTAATTGCTGAAATAACTTGTATAAACATCACATAAAATCTTCATACATATAGTAGGCTAATCAAGTGATGAGTGTCAATGCCAAACAGAGACGGAGAAACTGGACATTCTTGTCAGATTCTGTCAAAGTGAAGGTCTGTGGCATTTGTCCATTAGTAATGCGGTTAAAGGTGAACTGTAAAATGTCTCCTTTCAGTTAGCAAACAATTATCCAAATCTAAATATTTTTGATGGATTCCATTAGAAATTCCAATTTTATTTCCAATTCACTCTGTAAGGGGGTTTCTATGATTGTGTGTGTTTTAACCTATATGCCTACATTGTGTGAATGTCTACTGAATCCTGTCTAGAAGCACCAAATACCAAAGTGGTTTTACTGAGGTAGCTTTTGGTATTGTGATGTTTTCAGCTATCGAGAAAGTAGATCACTAACACATAAACCCTGCAGTGTCTGCTAGTTGCAGTAAGGCAACACATTAGGATAAGCTAACCCAAACTCTACAATAATGATCTAGAAAGGATATAATCCCTAAATCATGGATTATACTCCCAAACAGACACGTACATGGACAAGTGTGGCGTGTAGTTCTGTACTACTGTCTGGAGTCTGCTTGGAGGACAGCTTCAACACGTGTGGCAAATGTATTCGGTAGCTTATTATAGCACAGTATCCGCAAAAAACTGGACAGACGTCCGCACAGAGCCTACACGTACACCCTCTGATGACGAAATTCATGTCATGCGGATCATCGTTTACTCGCAAAGTATAATTTCATTTTAAGGGAGTGTGGTTAAGGTGGGCAGTTGATGTGTCAAAACCACTGACCGACTGACATTACTTAAAGCCCGGCAGTTGGAGGCCTATGCACAAGCACTTACACACGTGGACAAACGCACAAAAACACGCATATTGTCACTGTTCAAACGTTGACCTCAAGTTACCAATTTAACATGCACAGGTACACAGTGTATGAAAAAAACAGGTAATTTAAAGCGGCTAAAATAAATGTTTTTATATTAACAATGGATCATGACTACTTGTATGTGTAAGGGGTCACTCATAGAGAACACAGACATATCAGCTGGCTCTGCAGGTTCCCTCAGCTATGCAGTTTTATCATTCCATCAAGCGGACTTTCTGCAGACCCCCATAGTCCACTTTGGGTGAAGACTTCACCAGACTTCACTGATATAATTACCCACAATACAGATCTTATGTTGTAGTTCTCCAATTGCTGACTAAAAACCAAAAACAACTTGTTATGAATGTGTAAAACAAACCACAAACATGGCTCTAGATGAAAGCTACTGTAGCTTTAAGTCTACTAAAAGTGAAAATAAGTAAATGTTAATAATATGTCAGTGTTATGTTTATACAGCTTGCTTCTACTGCCCCGTAATTTGGTTAGTTACAGTATTACAGGTTGAATTAATTTATAGTAGTTTCCAAAAAGATTAAAATAGGCTAGCTAAGATCAATAGCGCCATTCAGCAAAAAAATTAATTCTGTAGATGGTCAGTCAATAGTTTTGATATTTTTCTCTTTTCGCACTCTCAGAAAACCCTCAGAGGTCATATCCTACATTCCTGCATTGACTGCAGACTCAGGAAGTAGCAGGCATAGTAAAAAATGATAAGGAAATGTTCAAATCACTGACTATATCCCTAAGGCTTACATTTTTTGCCTATATTGCATAGCTACAGTTGAGATATAGTCAGGAAACACAGGGAAAATGGAGTTTGAATCAAAATTATCAAGTAAATACAATATTTACACACATCCTCCATAAATTAGGTAATATACAGTATATTGGGTATGTATTCATTAGAATTGTCTTCTGAATTAAGGTGGACTTAATGGCTGCCCCCGCCCTTCTAAATATTAATGGCCACATTGAAGTCATTGAGCCTGTTGTAATCATTAGTTAAGAGGTTTCCAAAATTGTTTATGGTGCCATGCTGTGCCACATTCTGGGAGTAACAGAAGCAATTTTCTTCACATTCTGGGATGATTGGATAAACATTACCTTGGTAGGCAAATATATAGTATTTTGATCCTCCAACACTGTGATTGTGAGTGATAGCACAGCAGGCAGAACACATAGCTTTAAATATCCATTACTCTGGTTGGCATTAGCATTGTCTGCTTAGACATAATCACGAGTTTTAGTGATCATATTCAATTTCCCCGGGAACCATTTCAGGGTAGTTTTTACTGAAGAAATAACATACACAGTCAAAGAACCAGGAGGGGGCACTGTTGATCTTACCAGTGACGTATGGAGCCTTTACTAGGGGGAGCTTTCCATTCTATTTTTACTTCTTGTGAAAATTTTATGTCTTCCTGTACAGATCAGTGCTATTCTCCCGTTCCATCCATTTGACCCAGAAATTCATATATACACAACAAAACAAGTGTGATGAAAATGTTAAATCATACTTTGCAGTGTACAGTATATGAATACGCCTTGAATAAACCTTGTAGTATTGCCCCCTACATGCCAATATCTATCTTCCGTATATAAAGCATCTTTTTAACTGACATATGAGCCTATCAGAGAGCTGTCTGCAAAGCTCTTGCGAACATTTTGATTGCAATGAAGATGTTTCATAAACTTAATACAAAAGATAAAGAAAGCAATGTCAAAATCTATAAAGTCACTTCCCTTTTTCTCTTCTTGTCAGAAGCCAAGCGATAATTGAGCAACAGAAAATTGCACTGTGAAAGAGCAGCAATGAAGTACTTTTATTCTTTATGTGCAGTCTTATAGGCTCTGCATATATTGCAAAAAAGCCACAGATCCTCCAGCCCGTGAAGAGTGGTTGCCATGGCAACCTCACAGTTTATCACGTTCTGGGCAATGAAGAGATGGAGGGTCTACTGATGTTGCATGCACATAAATGTGATTTACAATAAAAAGTATTGCTGGAAAACACATTACAAAATAAACACACTGCGTAATGAGTCTAGTTGGTCGCTTGTTTTGATCTATAAACAGTATCAGGCGTCAAGCGAATACGTGTCAATATGCTCAAGTGGTATAATTCTAGCAGGGAGCTTATATTGTCAGTAAACATACGTATACGGTATGTACTAAGGTGAGCATATGGCAGGTTGACAGGATGATTAGAGATTAGCTGCATGACTGAAGGCTTGCAGGTTTGATCCCTTTAAAGACAAGAATTTACATTGTGTGATACACCAATGTGTGGCTCATTGAAGATGTAATGTTTCTCAAAGCAGGAGTGGTTAACACATCAGAAATAAATGCTTTCTGTACAAAAATTAGAGACAGTCAAATTAGAGAACAGTTCTGTCTCACACCGGCTCCGCCTGCTACTGGACTCTATGGGTACTCTCTACCAATCACGATCACGTATTCACCCAATCAAATATGCATAAACGGAGCCGGCCAATGAGAGCCTACTCTAATACGTGGTCAACATACAGTATATAAGGCTGTATCGTCACTGCTGTCCCACCCTGTTTCTCTTCTGTTTCTCTCGATTGGTGAGTTTGCCCAATGAGTTTTGTCTCTACAAAGGAATCGCTGCTTTAAGAATCTCAAGTGTAGCCTTCTACTTTGAGTGCCTCGGCCGGAATCATGCAGAAGACGGCGTTCAGCAGCCACCATCCTGCATTAAGAGCCGGGCACTTCCCTAGTGACCCTGGTTTAATTTTCGTATCTTCGACGTACAGTGAGTGCGACAACCAAGCTGGTCATCAACAGGGTCGAGACCACCACTCTTAAATGTCCCACGCCACTGCCTTTCATCATGCCGACTGAGACAAAGGCTTCCCCGTCTGAAGATGATGACAACATCTCGCCAGTTTCTGCCACCTCAGTGCCACGCGGAGGTGCAGCGCCAACCTCAGTGTACCGGAAATTCTGGCAGGTGATTACCATAGCGGTGGGTTGTGTTGGCCTCCATGTTGGGATGCCCCCATCAGTCATCCACAAGCCGGTAAGTCATCTTCAAGAGGGGTTTTACGGTCCATCAAACCCTCTGAAAGTGGCATTTGAGCCACCGGCCTCTGGCAGTGTGTTGAGGCATCGTGGCAACAACCTCTACAGAGCAAAGTTCCTGTTGCCGGCTTGGCGGGCTTTCTCAGGGTGTAGGGCTGTACAGAGATGTTACATCCCGATGTGCCCCCCCCCCTCGATGAGGCCCTTCACTGCCCACCTTTTACCTCAGTTGTCTAGATGGTCAGCGGACAGAGCCAGACTGGCCACAGCAGCCACATGCCCTGCAGACCCCTCTCAGAGTGATACTTTGGATCGCAGCATTGGGCAAATCAACAATCTGATTCAGAGTGATGCTACTGCCACTGGACGAGTTATGAATCTAGCCACAGTGGGCTTGCATCACATGTGGCTGGGTCTAACTGCTATCCCCAAATCAGACCGAGATGATCTCCTGGAAGCCTCCATTTTGACGGAAGGACCCTTCAGATCGATTTCCTAGTTTGCAAAGTGCCTGAAGAGGCAGGAGGAGGAGTCCTCCTGCTCAGCCATCATCTGCCACTTTGCTCACCCCCAAAGAGGAAATGATGTGGTTAGACAGAGCAACACGGTGGTGAGAAGGAGAGAACACCACCACCACAGATCTATGGTATCACTGGCTGTGGCTTCTCCCCAGATGGCGCCAGCTGGACATCCCAGCAGCCCCTCCCCCCCCCGTGAGGCCGTGTGGTACAGAAAAGAGCCAGAGCTTTGCATCAGCCAAGAGACCAGAGTTCTCCTGCAGCACAGGAATGACTGTTTTTGCAGAGGCAGGCATTGCCTGCTGCCACCATACTCATGATGTGCCTGTTTTTTTAAGTTCACTCTGCCAAAAGAAATGATTTGATTAAAGCAAAATACATTTCTGCAAGAGCCGATTACTCCTGCCTCCCCTCCACACTGCTTTACACCTGTCGCCCGGCCCCTGTAAGAGTCTGTCTCAGGCAAAGTGTTAAATGTGTTGAAGCACTCACATACCTCTCCTTTTTTTCCCCTTAAAGAAAAACACATTCTGCCGCAATGAACGTGCTGAACAGAGGTTACCCTGAAACCCTTTGTCACTGAGCATTGTGTGTGACCGCATCTCCCCGTGTTCCAGGGACTTGGGGCATAGGTTCTATGGGCTGCAATGTTCCCCCACTTCCTCTCAGCGATTACTAAAATAGGAAGTAGGTGGGCTGTGGTGTTACCCCTAGCTGGTCGGGTTCAGTGTGGTGGGCCGATTTTGGTCATGCAGGACGGTCATTTATCGGGCTCCACCCACTGTACACATAGGCTACATCCCAATTCCCTTAAATTGCATCCATGTTTCCCTGACTTTTCCTTGAGTCGTAGTACCCCCAAACGAGGATACATGGAGAGGCGCAAGGAAACCAAACAAGGAGAGGGGAAAAGAGGAAATATGTTTTAAGAGAAATGAGATGTCCTTTCCTCTGCAGCATCACGTGTAGCGACGTCCATTTCTGATGACGATGGCAGCTGATTCACCTGATCACAGCTGGATCAGCTGTCATTTGGCTTTAACAGTTGTAGAGACTTTTGATGGAGATTGTGTCTGCCAACGTGTTCTTCTGTCAGGTTGTCAGATACCGACGATTTGTCATGCTACCCTTGCATCTTATCCAGATGCACAAGGTACCCTTTAGCGTCTCTGGCCGATGCGCAAAAAGCTTGCGCCCTGCATATCTTCTCCTGAATCACAAGGTCTAATAAAGACACAGTTATCACTGCAGCACAGCAGTGTTTTCTCTCTGTTACCTGTTTAACAAATTAATGAATAACAAGCTGCATTCTGTATTTATACTGCGTCCTGCTCAGAGACAGAGGTTATTTACATCTGTATTTATTGACGCTGATTGTAAATTCATTATTTAATAACCAAGAATATGATTATGGTGCCTTTTGAATACTGGGAAATTTTTATTCGGCTACATATTTCAGGGAAAATTGAAATTATATAACACATCAAACCCGACACTCAGGAATTATCAGCCTCACATGTGACTGAATGGAAATGGCGATAAATGATCTAAAAAGTGTTTCTTGCTGAGAGACTTTCCTACTCTCTGACTTTAACTGTATCCATAATAAAAGTTAATTGGGGAAATAACAGATCATGAAAAGAAAAATCTGTCTAATAAATGAAGTTGTTTGTGGTCCTTTGTGATTCAGACCCACAATTAAAACTGATTTTTAACTGAATGATTAACAAGAAAACAAAATATAAATCCTGGCTGTGATACACTTGAGTTTAATCTGTTAATTGTCGTTATGAAACTCCAGTCATGTTGTGATGAATCAGATCAGTCGGATCAGCTGCAGTGCCCAATCAATAGCTAATATCCAATAAGGGGGCATGTCAGTCTGTAAAAGACTTCCGTGAAGGCTGCTCTCATGTATCCTTGCTCGTGGCTCCTCAGAGATCGCTCCTTGATCCTCAGAGCAGAAATAAGAGCTTTGGGATGGTGTGCAAGATGGCACGCCAGAACGACTTCCAGTTCACGGAAGGATCGAGAAGCGATGAAATATCAAATAAGGGAAATGAGATGTACCCACTGACTTGTGTAGCACACTGCTAAGTGGAGCAGGTCGTAGCCCTTTGTAGGCTACGAATGTTGACATACAGTATACAATTTTCCCTTTTTCAACAAGCACACATAGTTCGTAATGTAGCAATTTAAGAACAAAGTGAAAGTTAGCAAGCTAGGCTAACTAGCTCCTGTTTGAAAAGTAGAAGCAAACACACACACACACACACACAAACACACACACACACACAAACAAAGTAATGGACTACAACTCGTGTTACTGCTGCCCACATCTGCATGTCTAGTATAAACAAATAATCACCAAAAGCACTATACAGCCATAACAAGCACAGTCAGTGTGACAGCTGAGTTCATCTTGGTATAATTGACCAGCTCATCTTAGTAATGCAATGAGATTTAAGCCCAGAGTGTACTTTGAACCCTGTGTGAAGTATAGTTACCTTCTTCCCTAAAAGGCTTTTCAGTCCAAATGGCATTTTCCTTTCTTGTTACTCTTGCATCAATTACCTATAAAAGGAAACTAAGGTAGAGTGGTCTTTGTTGAAGGACTGCACTCCTTCTGATCTCGCCATAGAATGGCATGTTCAATTTGAGATAATGGATATAAATTACAGTGTTTTTTGTAAGCCCATTAGAGGGTCTAAAAATGCTGATAACTTGTTTTGCTGCTGTCTTTTTGCTAATATGAGCTATTTTATTCTTTTAGAGGTAAGATTGATTGATGGTTAACACACTTTGCACGCATGCACTATTGCTCCACTTGTGGCTAATGTAGACTGGCTATAGGTTGTATCAACTAAATAGTTTCAATGAATATTTCAAATGCAAATTGAATACAATGTGTTCGCCATTTAGTGACAAGCCAGGCACAATATTATGATATGATGAAGCTCCAAATATGCTCTACTAGTCGACTTCATTTGACATACTATTTTGATGAGAAGTAGCATAATAAATTATTTCGTCACCATGTAAAATAAATGAGAGAATTTCAATTTTGCAACTGCTAAACATTTTAGACACCCTGAAAGATGCGCCTAATCTGTACTCTGCTTGGCATTTTACTGCAGGTCTGCTGCCACATCAGCTCTCAGTGAAGCAGAATGATTAAAGTAGTAATACTTAACAACATGACAAGTTCACTGTGTCTGCATTGCCAACAACATAAATAGGTATAATCTGAAAAGCACACACCAGGATATCTATTGAAACATAAGACATACAAACACAAGCAGTGACACAGGTAAAATGTGCCAAGAGACAATTTAGTACAGGGAGTACTTGTTAATTGGTTCCTGCTTTTGTAACCTTACACACTTTTCACCCAGGTTCTATTCCTGGGGTGGCAAAGCGGGGCAGACTGCATTGATGTGTTGAATAACTGTTTTATATAACGGTCATGAATTCAGAGAGCCCCAATCATCAATCAGCAACACTCGTTATTGAAATGCCAGAATTTGGAGAGTAATCTGTATATGTGCATTCCTGCAGTTCTTGAGGTCTAACAAGTTTTCATGCATTTCTAGCCACACATGTAGCTTGGCTATATGTATGGCAACGTCGGTCAAGCCACAACTGTGATCCAGACTGAAATATCTTCACAACTATTGAATGGATAGCAATGAAATTAAACATTCATGGTGCCAAGATGATGAATTCCCCTGACACACAACGCCGTCAATGTTTTCATCCATTAAGTGATCTATGTCATCATCATCTACTGAATAGATTTATACAAACATTTTTAGAAACATTCATGGTTCCCAACGGATGTATCCTCATGTCTTTGGTGATTGTCTGATTTTTCCTCTAGTGCGACTATGAATTTGACATTTGTGTGTTTGAGTGAAATGTCCCAGCTACTATTGAATAGATTGCCGTTAACTTTTGTTCATATATTTATGCCCCCCACAGGATTAACTGTATTAACTTTGTTGATTCCCTGACATCAATCCCCATAATCAGGTCAAATCATTTCACTGTGTGAATTACTTTGGTTTACTTGGTTTCGTTAACATTAGCATGTTACCAACTACATTTGAAATGATGATCAAGGTAAACATACCTGCTGAACGTAATGTTTATCTTTGTGATTTAGAGCATGTTAGCATTCTGACAAGCGTGGCTGGAGTCTTGTGAACATTAAAACAGACAACTTTGTTGTTTTGTTTTTTATGTTTGTTTGCAAAGGTATTTGTTGGCACATGAAAGAGAGAGCAACAGCAAACCAAACCTTACAACATAACAGTCACTAAATTGCTATAATTACGTTCTGCATTAGTGTTCAGGAATAACGGGCTTGTTACTAATAGACTTGGCAGAGAAGCCCCCTCTCTTCTTGTCTTCTTCATAATGCCTTAAGGCAAACACAATATGCATGCAGTAAATCATGTAAGATCTTTCAAGTAATGTGTGTATGTAAGCCCTTACTGAATAATTGAATGTTTGCCGTCTAATCCACAATTCTAATCCAAACATTTCATGAACTGCAGCTATCGTGTGTTTGGTTATGAGCTTTCAGCACTTGTGTTGCTGACAAATGCTCTAGAGGTGGCATGGAGATGAATTGTGTTTGCAGATTCTTCAGCAGATCTTTTTTAGTTACTGATATAAAAAAACAAAACATACCTATACAGTAATGAGAAATGAGCACTACAAATCACCCCACTTTTAGTCACTTTGCTTTTGTGTTTGCTGCAAGAAGCACATTGGGACTTAAATATCTCATTATGGATTGCCATAAAATGTTGTACAGAAATTCGTGTTCCACAGTGGATGAATCCTAATGACTTAGCCGATACTTTGACTCATCCTCTAGCACCACCAGCAGGTCAAAGTTTTCACTTATCCTGCAAAACATCTACTGGATGGATTAGCACAAAATAATGTACAGACATTCATGGCTCCTGGAGGATGACTCCTACTGATTTTTGTGATCCCCTGACCTTTCCTCTCATGCCACCATTAGGTTCATATTTGTGGTTCTGAATGACACTAAAAAATATCAAGTTTAAAAAAAGACAGAAATATAGCCATATCTTCCATCATTGAATAAAGCACCCGTTTTTCGTATTACTGTACTATTGTAAACAGTAGTACAGCAAACTGTTAGAATTTAATCAATAGGCAAACTCACTTGACCTGAAGATGGCAAGGAATGATTTGACTGACATACACCCAATTCCAAAAAAGTTGGGTAAAACATTAATAAAGCCTTTTTGACATTCAATTCAAATGAAAACAGTACTAAGCCAATATATTTAATGTTGTATCTCAACTTCATTGATTTTTGTAAATATATGCTTATTCTGAATTTTATGCCAGCATGTTTCAAACAAGTTGGGACAGGGGCAACAAAAGAAAGGTTCACTACTTTGTGAAAAACAAATAGTCCAACAGTTTAAGAAAAGTGTTTCTCAACATAGAATCATAGAATTTGGGGATTTCACCATCTACAGCCCATAATATCATCATCATAATATTAGGGGCAAGGACGAAAACCAACATTGAATGCTTGTGACCTTCAATCCCTCAGGCGGCACTGCATTAAAAACTGACATGATTCTATGAAGGATATTATTACATGGGCTTAGGAACACTTTATAAAACCATTGTCAGTAAACACAGTTCGTCGCTGCATCTACGAATGTAAGTTAAAACTCTACTATGCAACGCTGCCGACTTCTCTAGGCCCGAGCTCATTAGAGATGGACTAATGCAAAGTGGAAAAGTGTCCTTTGGTCTGACGAGTACACATTTCAAATAGTTTTTTGGAACCATGGATGTTATGTCCTTTGTGCTGAAGAGGAAAAGAACCATCCAGATTGTTACCAGCGCAAAGTTCAAAAGTCAGTTAGTGTGGTAGTGCCCATGGCAAGGGTAACTTGCACATCTGTGGGACCATTGATGCTGAAAAGTACATACAGGTTTTGGAACAATATATGCTGCCATCCAGACAACAAAGTTTATCAGGTTGACCATTAAATATCTTGTCTTTGTAATGTATTCAATTAAATTTAGGCAAAAAAAGTTAGCAACTTATTGTATAAAGTATTTAATGCATATAGCCCACATAAATTAGCAGCCAAAAGTATATATATTTTGTGTTTGACTAGGAAACAACAAAGTAGCATCAGCCGTAACAATATTATAGCCCTCAAATATATATGGGGTTTTTTTTGGGGGGGGGGGGGGGGGTATTTTTAAACTACTTTTAACTAAAAGCAATAAACAACAGAATTCTGGTTGCTGTCAGACATTTTCTGTGAGAATCATTTGGCCTGATGTTAAACATCATTCATTGTTATAAACTGTACAGATCTGGCCGCACATGCAGAGGAAAACTAACAATGCAATTTAAATACGACCACGCACATTAAAGTTCAACTGATTCGTTGTTTCTGCATATTGTGATAATTTATCACAGCACCAAAGTCAAGTACTAAGTATGGCGAAGCCTTCATGTCAGGAAGCAGGTACACTGACATTCACTGAATTCAGAGATAATTATTGCTGCCTATTTATAGATCTTTTCATGGCTTTTAATACTGCTGATCACACTATTCTCTGACAGAGATTACTTGGCAGCCCAAGCTGTGGTTTATAAATGATGACAGACTCAGTTTGATGTATTTGCTTCATAGATTTCTATCTGCCATCAAAGGAGCTCTCAGACCCTGTGCTTGTATTTCTTTTTTAACCATTTTTATTGTTGATCAATGTCAAAATGTGTCAAATGTTAATCTTTGACAATAAAATGATGATTTGGTCTTGCTAAAGATGCTAATATCTTTAGAAGCAGCTTTTAATGCTCTATTATCTGCACTATAGATACTTCGGCTCAAACTTGTTTTAGTGCTGAGGAAATGCAATATTTGATTTATAGTTAACCATGGAAGACATTTGGGGAATTTTAACCACTTTAATTTTTGTACTCGGTGTGTGTTTTTTCTTTATCATCCCTAAGTATGAATTTATGCAGTAGATACAGTAAATCCTGGTGCACTGAGGTTAATTCACCCCCTCTAAAATCTTCATGAACATTGCACCTTGTATGCTTACAGTAAACACCATGAAGTGAAACACCCAGTGAACACCTCAGTATATCATGGTGTGAATGTGTTCAGGGTTCACTATTTCTGGAATGTGGTGATATTTACTGGAAATAAATATTAATGTAAATACTTAAATCTGGCATTGAAAATGGAACAAAATCATTAGAAAAGTGAAGTTGTTTTTTGTTGTAATCATATAATATTTTTGGGATAATTTTATATGGATACAATGGACTTTGACTTTGAAATAGAGGATAATAATATACTTTCTGATTTTGATTTCATACATTATTTTATGATAATCTTTCTTAACTGCATGCTATGCATACCTTACATAATTTTATTATTCTGTAAAAGTTGTGCCTTTGTTTTGATGTTGCTTTTTTTAAAGGTGTCCCTTATAAAAAGACTTGTGTGTTTCTCAATTGCTTTGGCTTATTTCTTGGAACAGTATTACTGTAACATTCTCAAAGCTATAGGTGCATTTGTCAAAAAAGCTACATTTGGACAGCACAACACCATAGCTCACCTGCAAAACATCATAACTCACCCAAAACATTTTGTCATACTTCAAAACAAAGTTAGTATGTCAAAAAGAAAACTTCCTCTGGCATTGTGTAAACAGCGGTGGTCAAAATGTTCAGATGTTTTGTCAGTATGAACCTGGCAATGTTCCTTGTATCCACATTTTAGTCTTGTCCTATTTTTTTCATTGACACTGAATGTTTACTGTACTAGAATGTTATTTTTATCTGGCTAACTGAATGCTATTGTGTATCAAACTGAATACTATTAAGATGCAGATTTTAACAGTACAAGGTTTTACATTACACACTGCACCCCACATTTCCACGGAGATTGTGACTGTATAGTAACTGTCATACGCCAGTCAACAGAAAAATAACACACCACAATATAATAAAAAATAAAGCAATACAAAAAAGGAAAAGAATGTATAGCCAAACACAATAACACAGCAGTGCTACACTAAAGACTCAAACTCACTAGATGTCCTATCACTCCTGTCTGGCTGCCACAGAATTTCATTGACCTCACAAGTGATATTTTTTCTTGCAATGTAATGAGGGCTCATCCACAATCCTGAAGCCACTACTCCACCACTTGGTCACTGGTTGTATCTGGTTACTGTCATCTCTGTCATCTCTTGGTAAAATATTCACTGGTGTAAAGAGTCTGTAACTCCTAATTCAAAGTACTTTTACCTCCTAACTTTACCCAGATGAAAGAGTTCAGTATATTTATTTACTGTAAACTTGTGTTCTCACATTAATCTCCATTACACTGTTCAACGCTTTATGTTCCTCTGAACAAAGGGTGCTGGAAATAGGGGGGCCTGGGGGCCATTGGCCCCCCACTTTACATTGCTTGTCACTCACTGACTGTATCCCTCAGGCCTGGTCTTGCCATCGGGAACACCTGGAGTATTCCCAGGAAGCTTATTGGCCTTAAAATGCTAAATGAGGTGGGTAATTCAAAGAGAGAACAACACAGGGCAGCTACAGTCTCTCTGAAGTGTAGATTGTCATGGATGAGCAGCAGTGTGATAAAAAGAAAATGGACAGACCAGGAGAAAAAAAGACATGAGAAAGAAAAGGGGTAGAGCTGAGAAGGAGCACATTAAAAGGAGAGAAGCCCTAGAGAAAAGTGCTTCTAAATGCTGTAAAATTACAGATATCTCCTGAAAATGAACAGGCTGAACTTGGCTTTTAACTATTTTTGATGATTGTGTTTTCATTGGACCTTTTCGGGGCCCAGCCATTTCTGTTGGCGGGCCTGGGTATTGGCATATTAGTAGTAGCATATTTAATCGGCTGCTGAGATTTGACTTTTACTTTTGTGGTCTGCATAGACTAATGGCCCTTTTAGGACAAATCAGGAACATGGCCACTGGTTTTGGGGTGTTCTGTGTGTTAAGTTTTCCTTACTTACCATTACCACAGGAACATTTCAGAAACGTCATACATTTCACAGGCCCTGTGCTGAGTAGCCAGCTAGTAGCCTATAGTAAAAGCACGAGCATGAGCTCCGTTGTGGTCAGAGCTCAGTTGAGTTTGTTTGCTAAACAATAGTCTGTTCATCCCAAACATATTTTCTGTGGTCCCTGGCTGGGATACGAGATGTGTTTTAGCCCTGCAGTACATTGCAGCATTTTAGGCCTGCATAGAGAAACTACATTGTGTGTTAATCTGATCAACTCTTCTGATGGGCCTTTATAGAGAATATAATGTAACATATACTGTATTTCGATTATTGACTGAGTGTATAACTGTTTTCCTACTGTTTGGATAATTGAAGACATGGTAGCACAGTTTATATTAGGCTGCACTTGGCAATCAGCCTCTACCATTGGAAGGCCATGGTTAATTATGGTCTCCAATTGTGGTCCGTATTTCATTTTGGGACAGCTGTATGTCTTTGTACTCTTCTGCCTCTTCCTCTATTCTGTTGTCTTCCCCTCACTACAAGACCACAGATCCTTCCTTGCTCTTACTCTTCATCGAGCAGGCAGTTGCCCCCAGAGGTTGCGTTAGACTTTCTTGTTCTCATTTTGACAGACAGGGTTGTAAAAATTCAGTTTTTTCAATGATAAGAGATTTAATTAGGGATGCACGATATTGGATTTTTGCCGATATCCGATATACCGATATTTTCAAACTCATTTAGGCCGATTGCCAATGCCGATACCGATATATACGCATCTTTTTTTTAAGAGAACCC
>JBBPCS010025159.1:0-23942 GCA_037974645.1 Hollardia meadi
CAGAGGACGAGATCATCCGCCACATAACGGGGACGGTAAATGATTGTTATTGTCATGTTATTCCATTGTTTACAAAGCGCTGCTCGGCGCACACTAGACTCAGACACTCCTGTGTTATTCGTCACGGCTCTTTTCCTTGCGGAACGCCTGCTTGCTATCTAAATCACGGAGTGGAGCGGCGTTATGACGGCGTTGCGTTTTTCAGCGTAAATAAACAAATGCGTCACAGAGAAGGGTCTTTGTTGCGGCAATATTGCACAATATCTGTAAAAAGGGCTTACGTTGCAGTGCTTCCCCCCTCTTTCCATTCTCACAGCCACCCAGCCACCAAGTTCCCTGTTTACTCTCTCTGCAAATACTAATTTCCCTTTCTCCCTTCCTGAATTCTCAGACATTCTTCTCTTTCTACCTCCTTCCTCCTTTCATTTTCCCCCAGTTTGCCTCATTTGATTTCCTACATTCACAGCTGCTGAGACAAAACAGGAAGAAGTGGTTCCCTCCTTTTCCCCCATTATTTCTCTTTTCGACTCGTCTGTCTCTCCTCCCCCTCCTTCCTAGGCATCCTCGATGCCACTGATTTGATAACAGGCTGTCACAAGTGTTTGCTTTCTCAGCAAGTGCTGGCTGCCCCTCGGGGCCACAGAGATGTCAGTGGGTGGCTGGCAGGCAGGAAAATGACTATTGCATTTGCAGGCAAATGGAGAAACACGCATTTCAGGAGAAAGGGTGATAGCAACACACACAGAGCAAAGAGAGAAAAGAGCACTCCCTCTCCCCCTTGTTTCATCTGTCCTTTGATTAGACAGTGATTGTTATATGTGGACCTCATTGCAACCCAGTAAAGGGCAGCAGTATATACAAATGGTGTAATTACAAGACCCTAATGTGACAGAAGAGAAGAAAGGGTAGAGCAGGAGAAAGCCGGCAGAAGACTGTCTACCAGTGTTATTAGATTTACTTTGTTTCTGTAGCATTCATTTTGCCTATTTGATCGGTATTTGAACTGACACTGACCTAAATTCTTCACTGTCTGACAGACAGACGGACATGCAGGCAGGCAAGCAGTCGATTGGTCTGTCACTATTAATAATAATAATTACTGCGATAACCTTTCAGGACGGCACAGCTAGTGATTGAGGAGGCTTGCTGTTAATAATTTAGCTTATATCAAAACTATTAAAACCATTGTGGTAATGAATGACACCACACCAAGCAGGTGCACAATGAGATTAAAACAATGACACAAGTAAGCCTACATTAAACAGGAGAGGTCGCACCACAATCAGTGCATTTACAGGAGGGACGTAATACTGGAGAACGTCTCTCTCTGTGTCTCTCTGCAGAGCATGTGCAGCTCTCATGGAGGGTTAGAGCGCGGGTTGATTTTTCACTAATTAATCAATGGCAGATGGCGTTGTTCTCTTGGACAGATTTTTTAAAAAGATAGTAAAAATTATCAAATGGAACGCCAGATCTATATTTCACCTGCTGTTTATACCTGGAGGCAAGGGCACCAGAAGTACGGGACCAGTGAGTAGGGCTACAGCTATCGATTATTTTAGTAATCGGGTGTTCTACTGATTATTCTGATGATTAATCGAGTAATCGGATAAGAAATACTTTTGCGTTATTAAAAAGCGAGAGTAAATATACAACAGAGAAAACACCCCAAGACAGGTCTCTTGAAATTAACAATTAATTGTTCATTGATTGCAAGGAATATGGTCAGCAGGTGTAGAGCGACCCTTCAACATAGTAAATAAATGTACATTAGTCAGTTTTGAACTAACAGTAGATTCAGATTGTAAGAGCCAAAGTCATCATGACATATTTAGTTGTTGATACATGATAGTTATTTACTAGTTGTACATTTGTTGCTGTTAGTTTTTGATGTTTGATGTGCAGTGTGTGTATTTAGTCAGCAGTCAGTGAAGGAAGGAGGTTTGGCTCATTACACCGCTTTTGACCGTTCATTTGGACTATTTGGATTACGTTTTGTGGAATGTGTTTTTGTGGAGACAAGTCAAGCCAACAATATTATTCTGACTCCGTGTGGATTTGTATGTAACATTAACCCTTATAGTTGAGATGGATGCTCAGTGGAAAGTTAATAGAAATGTGTTACCTGATGTATTAGATTGGTGCATTTTGGGCTTCAATTGCTACCTAACACTGATATTTTGGTTTCTGGTATATTTTATGTGTCACTGTGAGGGGAGGAGGTGTGTGTGTACGCTGTGACTGTCATGATAAGATGAATGAAGCTTTCACAAATTGATGGCAGCATTTTATTTTCTGTGGTTATTGTCTTCTTACTTTCTTTTTTCTCTTGCAAAACTTAGCCAACTTCAGGACACCATAATTAGCCACCATAACGTTCTTAATTACCAATTAGTGTTACGTGTAGCCATAATTAACGCATTAGCCTTCATCTTAACCAGCATATAGATATACCCGTATGTTAAGTGCTAACATTAACGTTACCTTGTGTCAGGTCTGCTCCGTGTGAGCTGTATGTATAGACTGGCTGATTTCTGCTGAGATACTATAAGCATCGACATCATGTATTGCCGGTCGACTAGTTCTGTTTCACAGTAGACACATTGTGCACTTTTCGTTATATTTCACCTTGAAATGATCTCAAATTTTGGACACTTAATGTTGTTGTCTCTGGCCTGTTTCTCCTCTTCTTCCTGGCTATTTTTGCTCTCTTTGTCCATTTTACAATATGTGCTATCACTTTACGTCCTGTGTTGTGTGTCAGTGATAATCATCCGAATATATCTAGTATATATCTTGAATATATCTTTAACGATAGGGTCGTTTTGGAACAGCTAACACCCCCACAATTCTGCGCCTAAGTAAGTCTATGTGTGGGAAACACATGATGTGTTTTGGAGACAGGCACACAGACAGACAGACAGACAGACAGATCGATCGATAGAGAGAGAGGGAAATGTATGGGAAACCCTGAGATATACAAACAACAACAGCGCAGCACACATATAGTTGTAAATAGGGAGATAAATAAATAAATAAGGGAGTAAGGATGCAGTGGCTATAATAAATGAGAATAAGAGGCACGCAGTCTCAGGCTAAATGAATAAAAACAGTAGACTGAAAAGAATGCCCTGCTCTTGAATTGTATGAGTTGCTGTGCAAGGACGGCTTATGTTGTAATACATTGTTTTACATTTTCGATTACCAGTATTTTTAGCGAGTGATCGCACCCCATTAGCCTTTGCTGCTGATCTCAGTCTCAAGTAGAGAAACTAAGAGGTGCCAGTATCAGTGAAAATATCACTGAAAGTTTAATCACCTTTACGTGACCATGGGGGGAAAGTAAAAGGCTGCCACCTGATTGAAAATGAGAATTATTCCAGAGCGGGGAGGTTCAATGTAATATACTTTTACTGCCCATCATCTTTTCTGGGTTTGTTTTCCCATACTTCTGTAGAATTGATTGTGATACTCCAATATTGTAGGTTAAAGTTTCTGCGACCACGCCCCTTGCCTGTGTACAGTAAGTTCTCTAGTCGGTGTGACTTCACCTCAGATTCCTGTCTCCTCCAGACACGCCATGATCTACATTAAAAAAGTACAGGGCTCAGGAGGTAGAGCAGTTATCTAGTGATTAGAGGGTCGGTGGTTCGATCCCCAACCTTGGGCATGATACTGAAGTCTCATGAGATAACAGCTATCCATGATGTTAAGAATTATAGACAAAGTTCAAAGACAGTCTGTGACACATGCTTGGGAAGTATCGGCTACCTCCCCCTTCTTCACAGGAAATAATGTCATGTGTAATGTCATAATGACAGCATACAAAAGGAAGCTGCAGAACCATTGGCTTTCCTATCAGAGACCAGAAAGCAGTCTGTCTGTCTCTTTGACACAAGGACTTCCTTCCATTGCACTAATATTGTCATTAAGATGATCATAATAATTAGCTTATAATTAACATGCAAAAATGCAATATTGCACCAACAGCTGGAAAAAACGAAAACCAAATGAAACACGTCGTCACATGTCAGCGTTATAGATGCAACCAATAATAGTCTATGATACCCCCACGCCTCTCTCTTATGTAATACAATGTATGCTCTGGCTGATTAGCTGTTACTTAACGGACACTGCTGTGGTGATACAGCGGTGGACAGGGGGAGAGCAAGCCGACGGAAGAGACGAGAGAAAACGGATGGCACGTCGTCAATTGGAAGAAGAAGAAGAAGAAGAAGAAGAAGAAGAAGAACCAGCATTCTGCCAAAATAAAAGCAATTCTCACATGGCTGCAGAATCAGCTCCAGCGGCTGTACCATTTCTTGACAGCAATACACGAATAGCTTTTGTGCAACAGTTGTCTCGTTAACGTTACCTTACACAAAGCGCCGCAGCCCCGCGCATATGGCTTAGATCAGTCAATTTGTGTACATACATAGTTTGTCTTTGTCTTACTACGAACCCTGCAGAGCAAATTTTACTGCTAATGCGCCTACCTGATATTCCCCCACCGACCACTATTACATCGTAGGTGTTGCTGGGTGCAGTCATGGCGATATCCGCTCTGTGTCTCTCCTGCTCTGCCGTGTCTGCTCGCCGCTGAACGCAGCGCTCCTGCATTAAAAGCGCCGGGCAGGCACTCTCCCTACAGGCCCCGCCCACCGATAGTAGAGCTGCAGCGCTCTGTTTGTGAACTGGGAGGATTATTGGCGTCATGGACCTTATCTTATTTATATGCACCATTTAACACTTTAGGACACAGGCTTCCCGATTTCGGTTCAATACTATTATGTTTAACTTCTCTTATCAGTGAAACATTAGTTTGTCAAAGGACCTAACTTTGATCAGCTGCTGTAAATATTTGAGTCAGGGTACTTTCATAATTTAGATATTTGGCATACATCTCTCTGTCAAATGAATCCATCCAGAATCTTGAATAGATCCATGGCTCTCAATCTGTATACGAAAGATTAAGTAAATAAAGCAGCTTATTATAAGAATACCATCAGCATATGTGATGGCAAAACAGCCCCGAGTCTGCAGACAAGAACTCAAAGGCTTTGCACTTGAAATGTTATTCTACACAGTATGCTCTAATATACTCAGCATGAACTGGCATCACATTTGTACTCTTTAGTTTCTGTTGCCCTCTGGTGGTTGGTCACAACCAGCCAAGAGTGTATTGTGCTGCGGGAGCATAATATCAGCTCGATCTATTCAAACTCAGTTTGTGAGCTGTAGTAGACAAATTTCGGTCTCTGACTAAACAAAGGCTCCAAAGCCAAAGTCTTTGCATTTAGATACATTTGCAACATTGCTTGAGTTTTTAACTTCAACTGAGAAATAAAAGATCCTCAGGGCCGAGTCATACATATAGCGGGGCAACAGTCTGTATGTTACTGACTTGGTTGATTTATTAACCAAAACTGGGTTCTGTTCTTCATAAGAAATATCTGTCTGACTTCATAATTGATTAGCCGATCAGCTGATCTTGAGCTACATAAAGTGTGCTATAAGATGTGATTTAAAAACATCTTTCAGGTGGATTAATCTCACCACGATTGTGGTCAATCCTAATCCTCATTTGATTTTATTTATGGAATAAGCTACCAAAGTCCCACACTAGCATATCCCTGTCCTTACAGGGACTAGAGCAGTCTAGTAGTAGATCTTTATTGTCACATACACCAATCAGCCACAAAATTAAAGCCACTGACAGTTGAAATGAATAACATTGACCATCTCACTACAGTGCAATATTCTGCTGGGAAACCCTGGATCCTGGCATTCATGAGGATGCCAGTTGACACAAACCATCCGCCCAAACACCCTTGCAGATCAAGCACACCCCCCATGTCACCGGCACACACTAACAAGGCTGATGCAGGGCAGGTGACAGAGAAGGAGAGACAGAGGAGCACTGGGAAACACGGGGAGAGTTCCTTTCCTTTAGTGTGTTATAGCTTTTTTTTTGCAAAAGTCTGCAAAGTTACAAAGCCCAGTGTTTGGGGACCTTACTCCACCTCGGTGAAAGCCCTGACCTTGCTGTCTATCATTGTTACACAAAGATTTGGAAAGTGGCAAGCCAGTTTCTCTGTTGGTGGCTGCAAGAACCAACACAGAAGTCTTCATCTAATACCACCAAGACCAGATGTCAAGTTGGATTAACTTTATGTTTGATGCAAATGTCCCCACAACAACTGAAAAAATGTTTTACGTTTTTTTTTACTGTTATTTTGTAGATTTGGTCCAGGTGATGTTGAACTAATGTTGCAATATTGAGGGACTGTCAAGGGAAACTGTGTGAAAGTTTAGCCTTATTTGTAGCCAACTAGTTAACAAAAATATAGGTCCAGTAACTGTTTCTCATGTTGCTTTTCTTGTGTTTATATTGCATTAGCTCTGTTTTTATATAAAGCCCAATTTGATGCGGAATTCTTGGCAGTATGTGTGTGTGTTGCTTCTGTATCTAAATTTACTTGATAGACTGCAAAACTGCAGGAATTCAATTGCTTGGCAATTTTGTGTAATGTTGATTAGCACCCAGCTGCTAGCTTGCTTACACTGTGGCAAAGCTGCAACGTTTGTGGCGCACTGGGCAGTGAGGCCGAGTTTAATACAGATCAGATTCCCGCTCTAATGTGTGGTGGTTTTTGGTTTGGAAGCAGTTATTGTGGTGATATTTAAAGTAGAAATGCAACTGATTAGAAGCTAAAAAACATCAGCAGAGCTGATCAGAAACAATGCGAGCTGTGTGGCTGACCAATCAGAGCAGACTGGGTTTTTTGGGAGGGGGAGCCTCCCCAAACTGAGTAGCTGCCTGACCTGAGTAGCACATGCATGAGCGATTCCACCATCAACTAGATAAGGCAACAAAGCAGTAAAACTGGCAATTTCTTAGTTATAAGCTTAGTTATGATTATGATTACATTTGCTCATGATTATTTTCGACGGCGGTGCCTTGTTGGTTATCTAGCATTTTTCCAATGGTCATATTACTGTTATTGTATACTGTCTAAATATTTGGAAAAATTGTACTTTGATTCTTTGGCAATATTGTTTTTTGACACTTTCATGTCAATAAAGCCCTTTAAATTGAATTGAATTGAATTGAAAAAATTGCTATGCTACGACAAGCAACCACGCTCCTGGTCGGATTGGCTGTGAGGGAAACATGACACCTGGGAGGACATGCCAATTTTTTACTTTTATAAAAAAGTAACCACCGTAACACAATTTTAGTACCCAATCAGTACTAAGCATGTGCAACTCTCAACAGAGATGAAAAATAAGCGAGATGGCTCACTTGTTAGCTAGTTCCATCATCATCTGCAGAAAAAAATGAGTCTAATTCAGAATGTTAAGACTTTAAGAGATTTCATACACACACGAACAAACAAAAAACAGAAAGGCAAACTCGTCTGCTGGCAATGGGAAAGGAGTAAACTGCCTTTTACACCAATTTTGATGTAAAACTTGCATTACTTGCAATTTGGGAGTTCCAGGTGAACTTGATGGCTACAACCATGGGTGTATGGCCATGTCAGATACTTAATAGGGTCAAGCCAGCTAGTTTGTTTATGAAAATTCAAATATAAGGAAATTGTCAATATGTTGCAATGCACTTTGAGGAGACTTTCCCTGTAAAAAAAAAAAAAAAAATTCTGTCAGAATGGCACTACTTCGAATTTCTTCAAATATGGCTTTCACAAGTTGACCTGGAAACTACAAGTCTGGTTTCCACTGGGACTGAAAAACTGGGATGTGTATGGTCCAGGACAGGACAGGAGGGCTCCCAGCAGGTGATTAAATATGCAAAGAACATAATTGGTACACATCTACCGAGCATCAGTGATATGGGTGAAGTGAGGTGCCTGCACAGAGCCCAAGGGATACTAAAAGACAACACCCACCCCAGCCACAGCCTGCACACCCTGCTGCTGTCTGATAAAAGAAACAGTATCTGCTGCCGTATCACCAGACTACAGAGCAGCTTTTTTCCTCAGGCTGTGAGACTCCTGAACTCGTCTGCACCCCATTTGAAATAGGTTTTTTTTTTTTTTAAATGTTTTATAATTTATTCATCCATTTAAATCACAGTTTTTCTTGATAATCATAAAGGGACTACAATTATTATTTTGTTATACAATCCTGGTTGTATAATGAAAAGTTAATTGAATCTTAGAATTTTTTTCATGTTCATGCATTATGGTAAAGTACACTAACTAAAGTATCTTGTATTTCACTTTAGTATCTTTATTTTATGCTGCTTTATACTTCTTAAATTGCTTGGAGATTCAGATTTACATACAAAACATATCTCCACATCCAAAAGCTGCAACATTAAAATTCTGCTTGCACATGAGTGCATCAATAAATACAATCCAATAATATGACATATAGTAATAATATAACATTTTTAAAGGGAACACTCTGAATTGTGTAAATTTTCTTTTTACATTAGCCATTGTAGCTATTGTTATCTTAATCAGGTGTTGAGGTGCAGTCGTGGAGGCTGGTAGCAGGTCACATTTGGCTTATAATGATGCAGAGGCCTGATGGAAACTGGTGGATAGGTGAGTGAATATAACATACTTACATGCACAATACTGGTGACAGAGGGAGAGGATGCAGACGTCGCCATGACAATGTGTGGGAGGTGAAGTTTAGAAACACAAATTAGAATAGCTGCAGAGCAACACGAGAACACACTATTTGTGCTGTTATTTTTTCTCTGCAAGGTGTCTATATTAGGTTTCATCCAAGACTCAGGAGACGAAACACACAACAGAACACACATTGGTATGAGTGTGTAGATAAAGTAATACAGTACATGTCCTGTTTGTTGTTGTTTTTTGTGAGTAGAGACTGTACGCTCCTCCTTTCATTTTCATCTTTACTGAACGATACTGAGACCACCATGGAGATTATGAGGCAATATTAAAAACAGCTACAGCTGTGTAAAGTGTGAGTTATCAGCAGAGGGCAGCAGTAGCCTGGACTTTGCAAAGACTGACTTAACAGAGAGTCACACTTCACATAAACATATTTCTTGACAAATGTATGTGGGGATAATTTTTTTTTCTGGTATAATTATTATGTCCTCTAGGTAAATGAAGACTCTTTGATGACCTAATCAAAAAACATTGCCTTTAACTTTAAGTTGAAGTTCACTATGACTGATGTGCCTGTGGAAAAAGTCAAGTTAGAAGATTTGCCTGTGAATAAGTGTACAGGATGAAAAAATGAGTGAATAAGTAAAATAAATCTTTCCAAGTGGTCACTGAGGTCTGGAAAACCATTTTAATCTAGAATTTGTTTGTTAAACACAAATTATGAACACTGCTTTTCCAGTTGCCACTGGTTACAAACATTCGTACAATGACTCAGATCAGATCAGATCAGATCAGTATCACATACTTACAAAGCAAGTCCACTACTGTTAACTCATAGTCCTATTCTTTGCCTTTTATAGTGTGATGCATTTAAACTAGTTCCCCCTTTATTTCTGTTTATTTTTAACACCTGTAACATAATAAAAATGATACAGCTTTTTACACTGTTTTGTTTTTGTTTTTTGTTTTTTACATTGTTTGTAGTCTATAACAGAGGTTTTCCAACTGGGGTCTGGGGACCAATAGGGGTCCTTGAGTGGGTCCCCAGCAAAAGGAGGAACAGAATAGTTTAACTTTCATCACATTTTTTGGAAGTTGTAACAAAAAGGAAAGAAATAGGCTTGGTTGTTTTGATTGGTTGGATTTACAGTGATCCCAGTTTGGTATGGTTGATTGAGTATAAGGATTTTTTATTTTTATTTTTAAACCTAAAAATAAAACACTTAGAGAGAATTTTTTCAGACAAAATCATCTCAAATTGGGGTCTGTGGTCTAATGTGTATCTATTGTGTGGGTCCTTGACTAGAAAAAGTTTGGGAACCCCTGGTCTATAACATAGTAACTGCTACCGTGTGTTTTCATTCATGTATTGCACCCCCCTTTATGTATTTATAATTCAATAAATACTTTATTTTACAATATGTGTTGAGTAAATACAGTATACATAGTGTGTATACAGTATATAGTATTTATTTGACTATTTAAGCTGAGTATCTTTGGCATGAAAAAAAATCCTTTGGGATAATAAAGATTATTGCTTGGCAGCAGGGGTCATTGATCAATACAACATATATATCAGACAATCAAAGAGCAAAATCAAGACGGGCCAACTGTAGACAGGTCTATCAGATGTGTGTTACATAACACTTATTAGTATTGATTATTCTCTATTATAAGAGCTATTGATAGCTCTTATAAGAGACTTCATTCAATTGTTCAGTTCAGTTGTTGATATAGCAAGTGGGACTAGTTAGTAAGCTAAACCCTGGGTAATTTCAGACCAAACATGTTGTTGACGAAGCTACACCTTTAAGAGTCACAAAGACATTTTTCAATGCAACGGTAATAGCAATACAAAGAAACAAAACTCTTTATTTTCAAAAAGTCTTTGCCTACTCACTGCATGCTCTACAACACTGTTATCAAACAACAAATCGAGCCACATTTTCCTCTGCTGTTGAGTTTTTAAAATGTATTTTTTTTTGTCGCTTTGAGCACCACAAGTGAAGTGCCATCTAGTTCCATTATATTGGAGAGAAGGCAGACATCTCGACAGGCGACAGTCTCCAAAACTGAGCATCTCACACCAAAACAATCTAGATGGATAAATAGCACTGCAGGTAAGAGGAAAAATTTGTTTTTTGATTTGGGGGTAAACTGTCCCTTTAATACAATAAGTGGAATTCAGTTGTTGTGAACTTTAGGTAAATTAGGACCATTTTAGAATAAAAAAACATGGCTAATCAAACTATAGCTCCAAGCAGCCCAGCTTTGTTTATTTGATGTCTTTGGCAGTTTAAGAGTTTCAAAGACATTTCACAAGACAAATTCAATTATCACCAACATTATAAGGGCACCATAATTTGAAACAATGATTTCCTCTTTGTCATTAATTGTCACCACACACATACAGGCTTAAAAGTGGCACTGTTTGGATGAGAAAGTTGTCCATCTTGTGCTACTGTCTAAGATGTAACATTTTTCTGAAAAATGCCTCTCACCCTCTTTCACTGCCAATCACACTGGCAATCATAAGGCATCATTATACACACTTGTATATACAGTATAGGCCTACTGTGTATACATTTACTAAAATACTTACAATCTAAAATGTTCTTTCCTGTTTAGCTCTTAAATTGACGTCTTGTCTTCAGACTATTTAAGCGTGTAAGCGTTCCAGTACCACTGTCATTGTTGTATTCATATTTTCTTGTAAAAGTAAGTGCCAACAGCTCGATCACACCTCAGCACTATTCAAATGTGAAGTCAGCGAATAGTCATATTGTTAACCCCACCAGCACATGGCTGTTTCTCGTCTGAGATTTTAACGGAATGCTAAACACACAGATGGGAATTTTTTTTCTTTAACAAGGGACGCAGCTATAGTGCATTCCAATAAAATGTCTCTTTTCTATGATTTTTATTAAACGCTTGGGTGGTCATGATTACAATCTAGGATGAATAAATGTGTGTAATGTGAAGAGGTTATAAAAAAAACAAACAGATGTGCGTGTCTGCCTGCCTCACACCCGGAAGTGGACTGAGGTGAAACACAGGATTTGATGAATGACATTTTTGCTCCTTTAATTGTAAAGTCTGGAAATTGCCAACCATCTAATTCATGTTTATCTGCCAGGACACCTGTAAGAGAGCACAGTTAGCATCAGCTTGACAGTCATTGTCTTGCCCCAGTGTCATTGTCACACCAGTTCTCCAAATAATTAGACCTCCTGCCTCATGTACAAAATCCCTCCTCTCTACTCTCTGTACTGGCTTTATAGAACACTGTCACACTACTTTCACATCAATTTTGAAAAAGTTTTTTTTGGGTACTTAATTAATCCACTCAGGGAGATTTTCGTTTTTTATTCTCCCTCAGAGAAGGTCAGTAGCATCCCTGGAGCTGATGGGATTCAGCGTCTTGCTCATGGACACTTTGTTTCTGGCCACTCACTTTATATTTGTCAATTTTTTTCATAGTACATTCAGCATTATTGTACCACAGGCTAGAGAGTAACAAGCTGGTTTTAGATAAATTGGTTACAAGTTATGATATGAAAGAAAAACCCCTGCTGATCAATGTTTTGTCATCAAAGAGAATTTGTGGATACATATTTACAGGTATAGTTATGACATTGACTGGTATTCCAGTTAAAACTCTATGGACACAAAGACATGTTTTAATGATTCTTTTTTTTTTTTTAGGAATAATTGTATACCTCATTGTGAAATTGAACCACTGCTGAATACTTTGTGTCAAGAGTTGGGTTTTTTTGCTATTTTAATACTGTTTACTGTCAGCCATTCAACGTACTTACTGTATATAGCAGCAGTATTGCATTGATATTAGCTTCACTGCTAAATGGCTTTCCTACAGCTGTATCAGAGCTGTATCAAGTTTTTGAAACCATTGAAAAAGTACTTTGAAAACCTGGAACCTGAACCCGAATTCGCTCCTTATAATACGTTTTCCTCTAGTGGTGCAATTTCAAACTTTTTTTTTTCAGGTTCACAAATTTAGAAAATCCCAGTATCTGACGTTTCCAGTCATTCATCTAAGTTTTTCTTTCTCGGATCAAGTGAGTGAGAGGACAGAGTGTGACACATACTAGGACTAAGTGATTGCCTTAGGCTCAACTGACTGATTATCTTTACTTTGATATATTGACCTTGCCTTTGGATGCCTGGATGAGTCTTGTTTAAAGCAACTACCTTTTTGATCTCATTTGAATTTTTAGATCAGAATTGAATGAATTTGAATAATAGGACTTTGTTTACTATTGGATGCTTGCATTTTTTGAATCCATGCACAACTTTAAATTGAATTCTGGAAATTTTTAAATACGGGAATTTAAACCACACAAAGTCAGAAGGATGGATTTCACAGTTAAATGTTTCTATGCTATAAACTCTAGACAGACAGCAATGGTAAATTAATTTACATATAAAATCAATCTAATAATGGTCTTTTCTTTTGCTTGCATAAAACCTATAAATTAAATAAATAAATAAACCTAAATTAAAAAAATTTGATCCACAACTGATACAACTGCATTGTTTATTTTTTACTTCAGATAAACTGACCACAAACACTTATTGGCCAAAGACATTTTAGAGACTGGCACACAAACTGAACACCTCATATGTGAGTTTGAAGTTCTGTATTCATCATGGTGGACTTTGAGGAAAATGTATTGCAGACATATGCAGAGCAACCATAGCACTGCTTGACAAGTTTCCTCGGAGTCACAACACTGGACATGTCATTAGCAACAATATATGACGGGCAAAGGCGGCAGTTTCATATGTAAATGATAGTAGCTACAATTTCCATAATGTTGACAGGAACATCACAAAGATTCAAATAGAATAGACTACACTTCAGATGAGGTCTGTTGACAGTCCACACCACCACCCAGGCTGGCTTAACCTTTATCCTGGGTCTTCTTTCATCCTCAGAGCTCCTTTTACAATGTCTGCCACTACTCTTTTATTGTTCAGCTGATGAACTCTCCTGTCAGCATTGCTCAAGTTTCACACAGCGACATGAAAGCCTGCAGGGAGTGTGTAAAATGTTATTGGGTGAATAAGCATGGGACAGGTGCTTCTCTATAGATGCACCACATGTCTGGGCTCATGTGGACCTGCTCGTTCGCATCGAGCCTCATCTTTTCCCATGCTGCTTTTTTTCACGAGGCATGCTCATTTGTTGTCAGATGCATGGTGGGGGTTTTTATGGAGCTGGCAGAAAGCTGTTACAGACATGTGTAATGAGTTCTTATACTGTGCTTTGTGAGCATGTGTGTTATGAATTACGGAGGCCTGTAATGAGTGCAGTGCTTCTCCACAGTGAGGAGGGTCTCCATCCAGCCCATGGGAGCTGCAGTTTGTGCTATCTGGCCATGTGTGCAGGAGAGATATGGTTTGTATGGTTTGTACTGATTGAATGCACATAATGGTATGGTTACACGGGCTGCAGGTTCATTATAAGGTCTATATGAGGGTGGTACGATTTGCTCCAAACTTTCACTCCCAAGATAACAGCAGGCATCTTGAGCCGCTGTCATCAAATTCAATCCAATAATCAACCAAAATGCCCTGATAGCTTTAGAGTAAGACCCAAGGACAAGAGGATCTTGAGAGTCTTGAGGGTTTGGAAGGGTGCTGCTCCCTGCTCAGCTGCACTCCTCACAGTTGCAGGCTAGGATGTATCTGTAAGTGGCCGTGATGCGAGTCCCGCCGGTGCAGCGCAGCCTCACCGCCTTCAGCTTGGAGGTGTGCGGCCGGCAGCAGGAGCAGGTGCTCTTGAAGGGCTGTTTGAGGACGGAGCTGAAGGAGATGAGGGGGTCAGAACGGGTCGTGTGGCTGCAGTGGCCCTCGCAGCGTGCCAGCAACACCATCTGGAACACAGCATGCAGAAAGCATGAGTCAAGAGAGGACAGATCAGTCATTCACGCAGGTTAATCATGAGGCTCAGGATCTGTCAGTGACAACAAAAGGCTCTCTGGGTACAATGAGGCAGTGTTTGAGTCTGGTCTCAAAGTGAGCCGTCTGTTGGGGATCAGAATGCCTCCCAAGGCTCCCTGCATCGGCCTTGCACTTGCAAACTGCGAGACCAGTCACTAACTCCTACACCTGCTGCAGCTCAGAGCTCAGGGTCACACACAGCCACTGGAACAAGGTTTACGTTTGATTATCCAGAATGATCTCTGTGGCAAACAACTATCCTGTGCTGAGGGAACACAACCACTGAATCAGTCTGACCAGTCAGCTCACACACACTCACACATGCAAGTGCATACAAAACACAGGCCTGATTAGTGTTGTGACCGTCCGACTGGCATTCCTCTGGGTCACTGCATTCCTGTCGCCTCTCTAAACAGACTCCTGTGTCATGTCCTTCTGTCAGCTGCTGTGTGTCGCCACCCATGTACCCACTCTGACAAAAGCCTGTCTGGGGCCGTGGCAGGGTGACACACACACACACACACACACACACACACACACACACACACACACACACACACACGCATCAGGAGTGTTGTCGCCACTTTAAGACCATTTGTCTTTGTCCTAGATGAGGATCAGTCTATCAAACAGCAACAATTCCTCTTCTGTGACACCATGACGCCCTCTCCTCCTCTACCCACCTCCTCTGTTGGCAGCTTTCCTGCTCTTCCTTTCATTCATGACCAGCTACGTAAAAAACAGCTGATACAATGACATACAATGTCATCTAAAGCAGGATGTGGCGGAGAAAGTTAGAGATACAGGGGAAATGATGGAGTAGGAGGGGGTCAGGGTTTCTGAGAAATATGTTCATTTACTGCATAGAAAATTTTGAGCGACAGTCGGAGCACATCCAGGCCTGTCCTGGTTGAATTATTAGTGCAAATGATGAACAAGAACTTCCACAAAAAGGGAGGTCAAATCTGACTATGAATGAAACTAATAGACCTGTTTAAAATACAGCAAATTAAACAAATTCCCCGTCAGACTGTGGGCCAACTTTGGATGAAATCAGTAACAGTTGTTTTTTCTTGTGATTTTTTTGTCTTTGATTGCAACAATGAAACATTCTGACAAGAACTGAATCAATCAATTCAAGTCCCCCTCCAGTCTGAACTGTGTTGTTCTTCTTGTTCTTCCAGTTGAATGTTTGAGCGTCACTGATGTATGTGCAGAGTCTGACACTGTAAGGCTGTTTTCACATTCACCGCTGAAAGTGTCAATTTTCTCTGTGCTCAGTGAAAGTCTAATTTGAAGAGGCGGGCCTACGAGTAGGATTTGTGACATCACAGTTAGGAAGCCAATCCTGGTCCAATATTCAGCATACACAAGTGTGATGTGGAAACTTAAAGCCTCCTGTGCACGTACACTGAGAATGGACATTTCAGTGAAGGAGGAGACATCTTGTGTCCAGCAGGCCAACTTGTAACATGGAAAATATTTGCATGTTCAAATATTTTGGAATATTTAATGAAGGAATAGGTGCCATTTTAAGGATTTTAATTTGATAATGATACTTTTTTCTGCAAAAATCATGTCAGACACACAGTAGAGAATTTTATATGTATGCTTTAATACATGTGTGGAGGGGATCTTTAAATATTGATTGGAAATGATTTTGTTAATCAATTGTTTGAGGCAATCATCAAGCTCAAATGCAAACATCAGTTTCCAGCATCTCAACTGTGAGAATTTGCTGTTTATCTTTGGGTTTAGTCACCTTGGGCTCCAAATCTTCAGTTAGTATTCTTCCTTTTATTCTCTGACATTTTATCAACTAAAAAAGATTAATCAGTACTGAAAATAACTGTTAGTCCAAGTCTGGATTTATTGAGTGTGAAAGTTTATTTTTGACCTTGAAATTAATAGTTTGCCAAAAAAGAGAGAGTAGTCATTTGTAAATTAATTAAATTAATTATACATTTTTTACAACTCTAACACATTCTTCTGGCTAGTGTCTTTGCCATAGCAACAGCCACTGAGGTACTGTGGTTAGAAGCTGAGTTCTAACATGTTATACTAATAATAGTACACTAAAACAGTATGTGAGATTTTTTTAGTATGTCCTAAACCTTAGTATGAAACCATTAGTACAAGAAATGCATACTATTTCCTAGGAAATATTACAGTATGCAAGCACCGGACACTATGCCAGTATCAATTCCCCACAATGAAATGCAGTGACAACAGGAGCAACAATAGAACAGACAATGACTGACAGGGACTAAGGCAGCTTTGGTCTAACGTAATTAACAATTCAATAAGTGTAATTATAAGGTTTCACTAGGCATAATATATTTTTTATATTAATTTATCATTAGCGTGGGTTACCACGGTTATGGAGCTATGGTTATGGTATGGCTGTGTTCCCCGGTCATAACACATTAACTGTCAGGGTTTCAGTTTTATTGTGTTTATGTTTTGGACTTTATGGTTTATATTTGTTAGTTATTTCCTATGTCTGTTTTTTCTTGTGAGTTCTAGTTTGTTTCCTGTTGTATGTTGTGTGGTCCCTTCCTCTTGTATCTTGCTCTGCATTACATTCACCTGTGTCTTGTTAGTTTTCCCTCCTTTTTTGACTGTCTGCTCCACCCTGATTGGTTTCACCTGTGTCTGGTTAGTCTTCCTTGTGTATTTAAGTCTGTGCCCTTCCTTTTGTCTCTGCCAGTTCGTTGTGTATGTTACCATGTGTGCCAGTGTTTCTTTGCCTCCAGTGTTTCTTTGCCTCCAGTGTTTCTTTGCCTCCAGTGTTTCTTTGCCTCCAGTGTTTCTTTGCCTCTAGTGTTTTTTGATCTTTATTTATGTTTTTGGGATTTTGCCTTGGCCTTTTGGAAATTGTGTTCTAGTTTGGACTGACTGCCGTAAGTCTTTTGTGTAATTAAATACATTTAATTGAACCTGCTCGCCCTGCGGTCTCTGCGTTTGGGTCCTAACCCCTTTTCTCTAGTGTTTCCGGCACCAGCCGTGACATTAACGCTACCTAAAAATAGTTGTAGTATGAAAAACGTTGCAATGTGATTGGTTCCACTACCTCTGCTATTTCCATTACCTATATAGTCGTGGGATATGTAAGACCGGCGGACCTTGTTACACAGCCTTCGCTTACTGGTACTTGCATACTCATTTACGCAACTTGACTGATGTAATTCCACGTTAAACATACCTATTTTAGCCAAAACCACGATCTTTTACTAAACCTAACCAAACCACCATTACACAATGTTATTGGCATCTACATAAGCTAATTTGTTAATGTGTTGTCAGGTGCCATGTTGTTGGCCACAGACGTACCTCTGGTTATGTTTCCAACAGGCAAGGAGGCTCTCCGGAAGAAACTTGACACATGCTCATTCACACACTTGTACACTATGTTGAACCATAGTATACATATTGAGTAAGTAGTGCATAGCACGGGATTTTGGACAAACAGTCCTCAAAGGACGTAAAAAGCAATTACATAAAGTTGGCAACTAAAAAAGTTGTCTATATTTCCTCGGATAACCGATTTGCTTGGACCCTAGGATTGGTTTTATGCATGTACAGTATACTGATGGGCTTATTGTCACTTCTTATACGAAATGCTCCATAATGGTTGCCGTACTGAAACAGCTATTCAATGGAGTGTTGACAGTGTGTGGGTGTTAATTTGTGTTGCTTTTAACCATGAATTAGTCTTGTACACACCTCTCTATACACAGGTGTGCAAAGATCACGTCTCTCCTAAATGAGGGTGAAATATAACTATAAACACACAGAATCATTAAACCTATCAAAAAACTTTCAAACGCAAAATTTACAATTGGTAAGAATGTAAGAAACCTACTCTACACCTGCTAATGGAAGGTTGGGTTGCAAGCTTTTGCTTTGTAGAAGCCTGTTAATACACACAGCAAGTTCAAAGTGGCCATATTATGCTCATTTTCAAGTTAATATTTTTATTTTAGGTTTATACTAGAATAGGTTTAGTGGCTTTAATGTCTAAGAAAAAAACATTATCTTTCCCATACTGTCCATTGCAGCAGCACCCTATTCACCCTCTGTCTGAAACACTCTCTTTTAGCTCCTGTCTCTTTAAGGCCCCCCTCCCAAAAAGTCCAGACTGCTCTGATTGGTCAGCTGGCCCACTCTACTGTGATTGTTCAACCACTTAGTGTGTGTGTGTCGGAAATGTCATGCCCCTTACCATAATCAGATTTCAGTTACCAGAGGCTACCTGAGCAGATGAAAAGACAGCTGTAGCTACGACAACAATTACATCGGTTGTACAAAGGGAATTTACCCTCGCAGTAAAAAACACAGTGTCTCCTTGACATGGGGATACCTCTAACAAAACTCTTCTTGGCCCCAATGAGGCGTTTCAGGCACTTCAGGGGCAGTGTGTTCTGTGGGAGTAAGGAGCTCCTTTTGCCATGGACTTTAGCCTTTCCAACTTAACAGACCTTGTACGTGCACAAAAAGATATGTAACTCACAAAAGGTAATGGAAAACCCCAAAATGCATAATATGGCCCCTTTAATCAATTCCCTGTCAGCACCAGTGGTGCCATGTTCTGTTTTTACTGCAACAATGAAACATTCTGACCAGAATATTAACTGGAAATAATTTTGTTAATTAAATATTTGAGGCAATGACCAAGTTTTAAATCTCAACATTAACTGTATCCAGCATCTCAACTGTGAGAATTTGTTGTTTTTCTTTGTTTTCTGCAGTTTTTAATTTCATTTTAATATCTTTGGGTTTGGTCACCTCATGCATCTGGGCAGCAGATGAAAACACACAGAAACATGTTCATCCCACTTCTTCCACCACACACAGAAGTCACTATAAACATCTCCATGGATACACACACACACACAGAAACAGTGACGAAGTAATGGTGCTGGTGGATTGTGTGTGATCTGCACATACTGAGGTATAAAAAGATTGCTCAGCCAGGCGTCCCACCCATCAGTTCTCTGTGTACTGTAATGGAAAGCACAACTCATGCTGTGAGTGTGTTCAGCTCATCCATCCCTGAGCTGAACTGTGATGTGGCCACCTGCTCTATGCACTCAGTCAGAATATTAAAAAAAGACCAAAGAACTGATTGCGCACTCTAGCTGAAGAACTGCACTGGTGCACAACAAAAGGACAGTTTGACAGACCCTTTCAACAACTGCATTTACATGTTTGGTGCGATTCAGTGGATAATAAATCGCTTTACATAAAGAGGCTGTCTGCCACTTCAGAGACAGAAACGCCTTCATTTGGTAACTCTCCACTTGAGCCCTACCTCTCTCCCTTCAGCTTGTGGCAGAGGCAGGAGAGCAGGCTGAAAGGAGACGTCCACTTCAGCTGCAGTGCAGAATATGTCTGCAGCGTGGCCTATGTCCAGCACACACACACACACACACACACACACACACACACACACACACACACACACACACACACACACACACACACACACCCCCAGAGAAACCAAGCTAACTCGTCTAAATAACGGAGAGATGGAGATAAAGACAGAAAACGAAAGAAAGAGACACTGGACTGGTCAAATGGGGGAGGCTGTTGAGGGGCAACAAGACTACTTCTAGCAGAAAGAGAAAAATGTGTCTAAGATGAATGACTCCTCAGTAAGTGTTGTTAGAACATTTCCCTGATATTTGTGACAAATTTGTTTATTTGTCAGGTGGGCTGACCCACACTGAAGCAGCCTGGCTTACAGTGTATGTGTTTCAGCCTTACCTTGGAGTTGCACTTATAAATTGGGTGTGTGATGGTCTCCACAAAGTGGTGCCTCAGGCATCGCTCTGGGTCAGTGTCTCCAAGGTGTGGGTGTCCGTTATCGCTGGCCTTGTTACTGCTGACAGACTGGACCAAGCCCAGCAGCGGACAGCACATCAGGACTAGCAGCAGGCCAGAAGGGGAGCCCACAGAGATCGAAGGCTTCATGATTGGACCACCCTGAGGACCTGAATCCTCACGGGATGTCCAATACGTCACGTTCTCTTTGTTTCCTTCCGTTTCTCCTTCTTACAGTTCTCTCTGTCTCTCACCCAAGTTGTATTTCAGGGTCTCACAAAGCGGAAAGGGGATGTCTTTGTCTCTGTATTGTTCCTACTAGTACAGTAGAGGTTCAAGGACAGCGAGCTGTAGGGAGAAAGGTAGTAGGAGGGTTGCTTCATCAGGCCACTCCATCCCGCACTATCTGGATCCACCACAGTCTACAAGGAGAACACAAAACAGGAAGGCATCAGCAGGAACATGCACTGATAAAAGCAAGAAAAGAAACAATACTGTGTGTGCAGGCAGTATGTTTCGTCTATTAGTCATTTGTACATTTGTAGAAAAGATCACACACTTCCCTTTGTGTGTGTGTGTGTGTGTGTGTGTGTGTGTGTGCGTGCGTGCAGTTGATGGAGCTACCTTAAGACAGCTTCCCATAAATATTTTTTGCCAGTTTCGTCTCCTTTATTCCATGGCCCCTGTACACCCACCCACTGCACCCACATGTAGACACATAAGTCCTGGTGCTTTTATTACATAGGAGAAACTTAAGCCATGCACAAACAGCCTGCGGCCAGCCCCTTTCCTCTCCCTAGGAATGACTTTTTTATTAAAAGAAATCACTCTCCCAACAAGCCCTCTCATGACTGCACACCCTGTGCCAGTCCTGCAGCATATTTTCACATGCATTCATGTTTTTCTTTTTCTTTTTCCAACTACAAAATTTTATTGTCCTCGTGACAATAGGGTCCGTGTTAAGGGAGAGCTCGGTGCTGGCTGAGACAGGTTTATTAACAGGCAATGTGTTGTGAATTAAGGAGAAGTGTATGGGGTCAAGGAGCGTAATGATCTGGGTTAGGCTCAACATTTTTTTATATTGTTATTACTGTTTTCGTAGTATTTACAGAAATATTTGTTTAAGGCTTTTTACTTTGACGTAAATGCATGTACATTCAGGAGTTCGTCTTGTGGAGTTTGCACTCGCAAAACTCATTAATTAGTTTGTGCATAACGGTCACCTAAGTTCTTTACCTGTCCTATACAGTATGTGTGTGTCAAGAGGTTACGATGAAATCAGAGAACTTGTGCAAGGTAGCTCCTGAAGCTATGTCATAGCTGACTTTCAACTCCTCAAAAATCTAACAAATAACTAGATTCAAACTAGGATAACAGCCTTGCGGTTGTATGCCTCTGCACACCAGTCAAGTTGCAGTTTACATCTATGTCTGTCCAGACTCATATAGTATATGTAGTGACTGATAGAGAGCTTGGTTACATGATGCAACAACAATCACCTGAAGCTCAATATCAGCGTTCCTGAGATATTGTGTTCATGAGAATGGGACAGACATATAGATGGATGTACGGACAGACAACTCGAAAACATAACGCCTCTGCTCCCGGCTATTGCTGGCGTGGAGGCATATCTAGTGATTTATTAAATCTGGTTGCACCATTAAAAGTTAAGAAACGTCCAAATTGGTATCTAAGAAACATCTCTTGAATTGTCCAATCAGAAGAAATGTAGGTGTTTGTTTTGTTGCCATTTTCATCATTTAGTCTGATATTATTAGCCTAATAAAGCCTAATGTTCTTTTAATTTGCGGTTTTGTGTTATTTCTCTAAAATGTAATTTAATATCTTTCCAGGTTACATCATTATTAAACTGCATTTAATAACTGTTGGTCCAGATGCATTGATCGCATTCTATATTACTCTAAATAGATCATATATTAGCATGCTAACGTCAGTTGGTTCAATTAAGTATGTTAACAGTTACACCTGGCACTTAGTGACAAATAATCTCTGTGTAAGAACTGGTTTGTGAGATACAACCTGTTCTTATTATCTGCACACAGTTAACTACTGGGTATATTATAATTAGGCCAAGTTGCAGCTTGATCCGGCTTATGTGTCTTGTGTGTACTTGAACATGAACATACTGTAAGAGTGGGTGGATGTGAAGGCAGTGGCCTTGGCCTTGTAGTTACTGTAGTAGTAACTACAACTACACAGGAGTGCATGGTTCAGATAAAGCAAAGAAAAGGAACAAAATCACAACTCCCCCTTCAGCATCCATCTTCATTGCTGCATGATTTTACACTGATTTGAACTGCAGTCACAGAATGCATCAAGTGGACTTGAAATTTATGTCTCCACTCCCATGTGGCGTCTTCAACAACCTCCCCACCACCTCCATTCCAACAACCTTAACATTCCTCTTGAGAGAAATAGAAGTATCATTTGGCTTGTTAAAATAAATACTCCCTGAAATTTTTTGTTGGCCCGTTGAGCATGTGCTACAGGGTTTACATAGCAGTCTTCTCAGAGCAGCAGGCTGCCATATTCAGCCAGCGCCCATCAGCACCTCCAGCCCTGCCAGCTGTACCTGGCTGAGCGTCACAATGGTGACTGTTATCTCCATCTGTGCTGCTAGTATCAATATTAGCATCATTAGTGTGCTTGTCTTAGGCATTACACACTCATTTCCACATACGACAGAATCAAGAAGGACAAGCAGAGGCATTCCATACAGATTAGTCCAAGACTCATGCAGGTATTCGATATAGTTTCCTACATGTTCACATTCACCTCTTTGAAGCTCCACATGGAGGCACCCCCACAGAACCCCCACCCACTACCCTCTGTGTTCCCATTAAGTACAGTTCACACAGCACATTACACATGGCAGCTTCATTATTTGCCCAAAGACGCAGAGATCAATCACTGATGGAATGATACTAATTGGGCCCAGGTTTTCTGTGATCCAAACGTCTGGCTCACGCCGACCCATTGGCAATAATATGATAGATGTGAAATAAAGTGTGCAGCATATTAAATCATGTGCTTGGTGCTCTACTTTATTTTGACCTTGTTCCACACCATACACTTGACCTTCGACCTACGCTGTAGACTAGCGTGCATAGATGTAAGACGTAATAGACAGATGTACTGCGCGCTCATCAGCTAGCTGCCTGTCATCTTAGTGAATTACAAGCAGGGTGCAATTTGTGAAAAAAAACAGAGGGGGGGATGTTTTGAAATGTTTTTATTCATGAAAATAAATCATGAATTTCAGAACTTCACTGCATTTGCAGGAATATTTTAATACTTTTTTTCTTGTTTAACTCATCAAGTAGCCTAGCGCAATATTTTTGCTCTAATAGCCTATCTTGAACTTTCCTCATGCAAGAATTAAATGCCCCTTCCAATACCATGGATAATGCCACTCGGCCAGGCATGCCAAAACACTTATTTATGAACTTCAATATTCAGTAGAAAATAATCTCGAAATGAAATAGCACAACGTGGTGTCAACATAAAAATAAA
>JBBPCS010025184.1:0-23933 GCA_037974645.1 Hollardia meadi
ATGAAATCACATAACATGCATATACTTTGTTAACATGTATAACACCCATTCATCAGTTTGTTTCACGTACCTTTCTGCTTGGCAGAACATATGAGGGCTCAAGGAGTTGGACCAGCTCTCGGAACCCCTTGTCTTCCACAAGGCTAAGCGGCTGACAGTCTGTAATGATCATATTCATTATAGCCTCATCAATCGCCTGCTTTCTGGAAACACCAGGGCTGATCACGGGAGTATTAACTCGTTCTTCCTTCTCAAGCCGGCCATGGTAATGCCTCAGCATTGTGGAAGTGCTCCGGTTACAGTAAGACAGCACCTGGGAGCAAATCCTACATTTCACCTACAATAGAAATAAAAGTTAATCCATGTAAACTAATTAAAATATTCTTCAGAAAGAAATTGGAATAACCCGACAGAAGAATGATCAATAGTGGAAACGAGAACGGAATAATAATTTACCTTATTCTCCGTGATAAGATCAAAATGATCCCACACGGGAGAAAACTTCCTCTTCCTTGGTTGATCCATAGTTTTCGATGACAAGCCAAAAACCAATGCAAAGCAAACAACACAAACTATCTCCATCCAACAAAACCCACAAACGTGTCGATACATTTTCTGTTTATAAATACAATTTGGCGCGTTCACAACCAAACGACACAGGAACTGTATCGGTCACGTGGTTTTCCTTAAAGAGATACGCGCACCGACACGGGGCTTCGCCTTGTTTGCTCGGCGCATGCGCCGAGGTTTCAGTGTCGTCAGACCCATCACTAGGTAATGGTATGGACCCAATCAGTATGTATTGCAGACTGCATCACATGACTTAAATAGCCTTCACTGTACTCATCAGAGAGTAAGTACTGCATCACATGACTGTATTGATCACAACATTACAGTCCAAGGTCAGATGCAATGAATTTCGGGGCGGTTGAGTATGTCCAGTATGCTCACGGTGTATACTTAGAAATTCTTGCTAATTTAGTATTCATCCGGGCATTTCTCGCATACACAAAATCTATATACTATGCAGTTGGAACACACTACATGCTTCATTTGACGTCATACTTAAGCTGCCTTCACTTTTTGCTCACCGCGAGGTCTTAACATACTGCAGACAGCTGCAGAGACGAATGCAGCACAGGTATACATCATTTCATCTGTTCTTACATTATTCTTCTGCAAAACCAAATCACAATTTCTATGTAAAAACATGATTGGGCCATGTAAAATTTTATTTTTTTGGTGATATTGTGTTTGTGTTTTTAACATTGTGTTAAGCGCAGCGCTCAGCGGTGTGCCACGTCAAGGGTAGCGCTTCATCTAATTGGGCCCCACCACTCTCCCCATAGGAAAACAATGGGACAGCAGCACAGTGTGGTTTTACTGCTGATCATGTGTTGCCATCTTTAGTATGAGTAATATGTCTTTATGCCATTCCAAACGCAGCCATGGACAGCGTACATACTACCCATTTTCACATACTGCTGTATCATTATGTACGTGTTTCTGCAATATTCCAGATATCGAGAGGCAAACCGTTAAAGTTCAAGCGGTTGGAAGACCTCTTGAAAGACAGTCACAAGAAGCACCGTGATGAAACTCGCATCCGGAGAGCTGAGCACAGACCACCTGCCCCTCTGCCTCCTGCTAAGAACAGGCTAGCCTTCGCTGTCCGCATCAGAGAGTAAGTACTTTGACTCAAACAGGGTTTTTGAATAAAGTTCCTCCCTACATAGTCGTGGTCACGTTAACAGGTATGTGACACAAAATTAATCAAAATCTGAAATTGTACATTTTGTGTCTATTTGCATCTGCCAGATTTCAGTGAATACTAACAACATTAATGGTAGAAAGAAATTTCCTGAGAGACGGGTTGATTATCTGCACACTCAAATTTTGTTTGTCATATGTAAAAACGAATCAGTTAATATGGTTGGGAATGCATATGCAGGAAGTAAAATGATCCCAAACCTCTGTGATACTTTGGTCACTAAAAATGTTGTAAACAGATAAGAGAGCACTCATTTGGTGGGTTTGTTCGGACTCATCTCGCAGGAGACGGCATGTTTGGTTACCCAGTCAGAACACCTAATCCCACTACCTGCTCCTTGGCTTTGTCAGGTAGCAGTGACGAGTTCTCTGTCTGAAGTTAACAGCTCACTTAACATCTAATGTACAACCCACAATTCTAAAAAAAGTTGGGATGCCGTGTAAGACGTAAACAAAAACAGAATGTGACAATTTGCAAATGAACTGTGTTTACCAACAAGGGATTTACAAAGTGTTCCTGAGCCCATGTAGTAATATCCTTCATACAATCATGACAAAATGGTGAACCTTGGAGCATTCCACAACTCTCCGTTTTTTGTTGCCCCCGTCCCAACTTGTTTAAAACATGTTGCTGCCATTAAATTCACAATAAGCATATATTTACAAAAATCAAGTTGATGAGGTCAAGCATTAAATGTATTGTCTTTCTACTGTTGTCAATTAAGTAAATGTCCAAATAGGATTAGCAAACTTCACATTCTGTTTTATCTATGGTTTACACAGTTTGCAAACGTTTTTGGAATTAGGGTTATAACTTGGGCAGTATAAGCTATGTTGAGAGGTTTTTTGTATTTGTCTTAGCTGGATAACCAAAACTGATTGCCTTGGATCTTTATTTTGAAATTACGTAATTAAGTTTGTTTCCGCTTCCTATGTTTCTGTCAGTGTTACCACCCGCAGAAGTCACTGACGGATGCAAATTTTAATATTACTGCTATAAGGCTCATGCAGCACATTAACTTGATTCTCTCTCTGTATTGATGTTGCACTGTGTAGTCAACGGCAGATGTGTTTATTGCACTGCTGTAATGTCACTTCAGACTTGTTTCAGTAATTGGCCTGTTTGGAAATTATCCTCAATTATCCCACTAAGTGTTAAGCTAACTGGCTATCCTAGCTAGCTTTCCATACATTACTGTGAACACACAGTTTATGTGGTTTTAGAGTGACATGATAGCAACAGTTAATCCAGCTGATGACTGTTCTCTGAGTCCTGTAGTGGTCAATTATCCAGCAAACCTGTTTCAGCGGTCCAAAACACAGCTGTAGTTGTGTATTTCTGTATTATTAAAAACCCCAACAATCAAACACTGTTCCCGTTTGGTAAACATAGATGATCCTCTCCTGTTAGGATTAAAGGTGTCAGTCCCAAAGTGATGAAGGTCGTCCAGATGTTGAGGCTGAGGAAGATCTTCAGCGGGGCCTTCGTCAAAATCAACAAAACCTCTGTAGCTATGATGAAGATAGTGGAGCCCTATGTGGCCTGGGGGTGAGTGATGGGTTAACCTAGGATTAAAATGGTGGGCTCATGGGGGGTTTTTGTGCATATTATAAGTGCTTACCGATGTTCCAAATTTTCAGATTTCCTAACTTGAAGTCTGTTCGTGAGCTCATCCTGAAGAGAGGACAGACCAGGATAGGCAAGAGGAGGGTTCCCCTCACAGACAACACCTTCATTGAGAAACACATGGGTAGGTCTCCTTCACAGACTGATAGCAGGACACACCATCAACACTCATGTCAGGCGCAAGTGTCAATCACGTTATTGAACCCATACTAGTTGATTGCAAAGCTGACAGACTGAGCTGAAAACTATACTCATATTAAATAAAAAAGAAAAAAATGTTTGTACTAAAGGGGAAATTCAAAGCAAGTGAGGTATAAAATACCACAACATGCAATGTTATAATTGCCATATACATGAGATTTAAAAAAACAAAAAACAGTTAACAGAAACAGGACATTTGTTGAGAACATGGGAAGAGTTGTTGTTATAAGCCTTTTGGTAATCTATATCTATAAGCTGTGCTAGGATCTGACACTTTTGCATTTTGTTCCCATCTTTTTCACTAGCAAATCAATCAAAGTGAAATAAGATGTTGCTAATATTCTGTCTTGGTTATGACAATTTACATGTGTAGATTTGGACAGTTTCAACTTTTTGACCATCAATAGATATTTTTTTCTCACTCTGTATTCCCTTTTTTTTTAACCACATCCTTAATGTTACTCAACATAGACACACAGGACTCCCCCAGACAATGTAGCAATCCTTCAGATTTATCTTATGACCACCAGCTTTAATTATTTCAATTTAATCCTCATGTTTGTTTCGTATGGTTGAGAGCCAAACACTGTGCCATATTTTCTAAATTTACCCAGAATTTAAAAGTTTAGAGGTGCACCAATCCACTTTTTTCAGTTTGGATCCGATCTGATATCCTGAATTTGGATATCTACCAATACCAATATTAAACCAATACCAGAGCTCTTTTTTTTCATGATTATTGTTATTATAAGTGGTGGTATTATATGTACGGTTATATGAGGCTGAAACTGACCTTCGGTTCTGTGTTAATTGATGTTGATGGACTGTGTTTGGGTTCACATGCAGACAGAAAACTGCTTCTCTTACAGACTCTGTTTTATTTGAGTGATTCAGGGTTTGGAGTTTGAATGTTTCTTTATTAATATAGTCCGTGATGATCGTGATCCTGTTATTTTAGTCTCCATTTAAGATGTTAGTGCATGCCAGGGAACCTTGGAGTTGTATGATACGCCCTCCATCCATTGTGGGGCGCTGGAGAATTGTTTCGTTTAAGTACCTCTTTGAATGTTACTGGGAGAAAAAGTTAATATCATGAAATAAGTAATCAGTTTATCATCGGACTCATTGGATATATCAATATAGATTTATTCTGCAAAGTCTCCAAAAAGACATTGCCGTTCAAGGCTGCATAACAAAGTTTCTGAAATGGATACAATTGCACAGGACGGCACAAGTGTTATCTCCTGGGCAAAAGAAGCAAGTCTCTCAGATGTAGCACTCCAGAGATAGTTAACTGGGGTAACGTTATGAAGTAAACAATGTCGTTGTGTGCCCAGGTAACTTCCATAGTGTCCAGTATGTCAGGTTGAGACGTACTCGCGTACACAGGCAAGCGTTAATGTCAAGCCCTGCATTTAGCATTAGCATCCAGGAGGAAATAAAAACATCAGTCTGTGGAATCTGGATCGGCATGTGGATCAGTGACATCTGTCCGATATCCAATGAGGGAATTAGGTCTGGATCAGAACCTGATACCAATATTGGATTGGATCGGTCCCATCTCTGAATTTATTGATGCTTCAGATTGTGTTTTAAATCTTTTGTGCTAATGATTAAACGGGGAGAATTTCCCTGTCCATAGTGGCCGATGGCTACACAGCCTCCACCAGTCAACTGACTTTGAGGAAAAATAATGGCTCACAAAATTTAAAACCGCTCCCATTTAGATCTTGTACAGATAGTTTGAACAGCTCCATATTATTTATTACTCCTTCTCCTTCTCTCTCAGGTAAACAGGGCATCATCTGCTTGGAGGACCTGATTCACGAGATCTACTCAGTTGGTAAGGGCTTCCGGGCTGCCAACAACTTTCTGTTACCGTTCAAGCTGTCAGTGGCTCGTCACGCTGCCCGGGATAAGGCTGGGCTCCTCAAAGACCTGGGAAACCCTGGATTTCGTGGCACAGACATTAACTCCATCATCAGACAACTGAACTGAGGAGAAACGCATGAAAGATGGACACTGAGCAGCAACTTCAAGGATGCCTTATTTCTTGAGGAGTTAATGCAAACGACGACAAAATATTTAATTTTTTTCTCATTTCTTTGGCAGAGAGGCTCAAGGGTTTCACGCAGTCAATCTTAATATACATTTATCTGTCCACCCATTTTCTGGTACCACTTGCAGCACGCAGGGAGACATCAGAAGGACCTGAAGTGTGGAGTCTCTTGCCTTTATACATGTTGTTTTGCACTCATGTTTGAAAAATATCATGTAGTGTTCCTAACCAGACTGGCAGAAACAGTTGTGCTCTTTGACGAATAACTTGTGAAATGTAAAATATTGTCTGTCAAAGGGTGTTTAGTTGCTACACATAAGTTGTTGAAGAATGGATCAATACTTGCTACATATGCAAGGACAGTGATTGAATAATTAGGACAGGCTGTCCTGCATGCAGGAGCCACGAGCCAACCAACATCAAACACTTACTGCATTCAGTAGTTTTCAGGTGTAAATGACAAATGTGATTCACTGTTAATACACTTTGTTTTTACAATAAAAACAAAATGATTTAATACATTTGCTATGATGAGTAGTAAGTTTAACTGTGGTGATTTTTTTTTTTTCAAATTGCAGAATGTGTCCTGTTGTAGATGCTGTTCCACAGGAAAGGTGTGCAGACGCTCTGCTTTGGAGTTGGTCATTTATTTAGCATGGGCATCTTCAACAAATATTTTAAATATACACTATACTGCCAGCATTTGCCTAATCACCCAATACTGTGAAATGTGTAGACTTAGTTGTTGGTTAAGCAACCATAGATAGATTACATTCTCTCAATGCATTTCTGGTAGATTGTACAGGAGAAAATGCAATTTTTAACTATAACAATCGTTTAAGGCTAAATTAAATGTTAATGTTTTTTACCCCCCCCCCCCCCCCCGTCTTACGCTCTTGTCACTACTGTTAATTCAATGAGACACATGAGTCACCAGCCGGAAGAGGGGAAAGAGATGTGGCAACCTATGCAGCTGCGCTCTGACGAATGCGCATTGGGAGAAATGGAGGATGGCGTCGGGAGCGCTTCATGAATGTCACCGATTCCCTAATAGCGATGTGAATGCAATGAAGGATATTCCTGTCAAATTGTGCTCATGGTTGCTTTCGACGTTGAAACAACAGGTAAGAAACAAGAAAACCGTGTGTATGTGATATACGGGGTGAGTGAGGCCCATTGCCATCAAATCTACAAAATCAATCAGCGATATTGTCATGGTAATAAATTGCCATGGTGATGATTTTCCTTGCCTCCAGCGCAGCAGTGGTTGCAAGCTGGCCGACCCTCTTGATGCCATCGTGTTTGAAAACACACGCAAATCAGTGGCATTGCGGACAATTACACGCCTGCCACGGCTTTGTGTCACCTTTAATTTCTTAAGAATGTAATTCCGTTTCATTTTCTTCATAATGGGAAACTTGTGCTCATAAACTAATGCAATACTAGGAAAATTAAATTTCTCTTAGACCGACGGAGCACGTGTTGTGTTGCCTTCGGTAAAATTGGAAAGGTCGAAATTTTAAGGATTTGAAAAATGTGACGAATGAGGGCTGAAAATGCGCATTGAAGCAGTTTCAAATAATGGCAAAACCTATGTAATGACAGGAAAACGTAGTGTAGAGTGACTTGCATGTTTGATGTCAATCCTCTATTTTGTATCTCACATAAAGAAAACCAATATTAATAACGTTAATTACAGGAACTCTATCAGTATTGTTAACCAAAACGATTCCAGCCTTGCAGTTGCGGCAACGATATATTCAACTGAAAGCACAAAACCGTTTTCTCGGTGGTGAGTCTGAATTTCTAGTTGACGAGGAGCACTTGAACGCGGCACCCAAGCTACGGTAGAGTCAAGGAGAGTGGGCGGTCTGCCAGCGCCAGACCCGACAAACAGATGCTCGAGAAGTGATGTAAGTTATAGTGACTTCGGCAGCAAAGACTGGTCAACGGTAAGCCCCTTAAGACAATTACTATATTTAACGATATTCGTATGAAAACGGTTAAATGCTTTTGATGCGCGTCGTGGTCATTGAGGTTAATACATTCACGTCGGTGCACGCGGTAGCAGAAGAAAGTCGGGCTGATTGGGAAACATGACCATGTGGGAGAATAGTGAAATATCAAATAGGTTTGTGGGCTGTCACTTTCTACTTACCGTTTCTCAGGCTGTGTTGGTAATGCATTTGTAGCAGAGACGCTGAGTAATGTCTCAACATGTTACGTTAAGTGCAACAAGCTGTTCAGCCACATTAGCAAACATAAGCCGGTTTGGCTAGGTTTGGCAGAAATGAATGACTGGTCAGAGCGCGTGGGGACTAATTAGCTAAGTCGGTCGCACGTCCGCCTGTTCACATTGTTTATTGGAATAAGAATATTTTCCGAAATTACACTATATAGTATAGACTACGTTTTATCAGTTTATGTTGCGTTAGTGGACTTAGCTTGTGACTTATTTTGGGGTTGCCCCCTGACCTTTTAGCTAGCGTTAAACAAATATTTTCCGTTAGAATGCGTCGTTAGTTTGAACGAACCTGTTAACGTAATTTTAGAAGCCCACTGACGAGAATACGGGGTAAAGATCGGGTGGTTTCATAAAATTGTTTTGTCTGTGAAATAATGATAAAGTAATAACTGTGTGTGAAACATTTGCTACACTGTGGTGTTTAAAGTGTGAGTAAATTTGTGCAAATATAAATATAATATTCAGCCATGAAAACAACAAAATAATATTTCAGACAGCTGCAATGCAATAAGCACCAGTAATCTTAAACAAAAATGGACTTTTGTTTGGGGTGCCATGAGATGATAGAAATTTGTCTCCAGTCAGACATTTTTCTACACTGTTTATAACTGTGGTAACTATCCCTCTTCCTCTTTGTATTGATGGTAATAACCAAAACTGCTTGGCAAATTTGGATTTTACAGGGTTTTTTTTGTATCAATCTAATGAAGTTAGCCCTTGGATGGTTTTTTTTGTATCAATCTAATGAAGTGAGCCCTTGGATGTCTGAATGTGCTCCTGCTAGGGCTGCACAATATATCGTTTTAGTATTGACATTGCAATGTGCCCATGTGCAATCGTCACATCTCCGGACGCGCAATGTTAAAGTAAGGAAAAACAAGGTTGCAATGTTCTCATTTTCCATGACTAATCTACAAGAAAAGTCAGTTTATCTTTTAAGCCTGATTATCTTCCACCATGTGGATTGAGCATACATTTTAACATGGTTGGAAATGGTAGATTACATTGAAATAACACAACTGCAACACACAAGTCCATTTGTAAAGTTTATGAAGAAACATGTTGTTTTTCCCAAATACCACTCCACCTGTTCTCTCCTCACTTCATGCCAGTAGCCTGCTTTACATGGACACTTTTTTTAGTCATTCCGATTGACGATTTCGGGTCAACTGTTTACATGAGATACGATCTAATCCGATCTGGTGTTTACATGCGCAGAGGCAATTAATCGGAATAGCTGTGTGACATGCGCCTATCGTGCATTCCGCTTGGCAAGTTTTACTGTATTCGTAGATTTCACATGACGTCACATACTTATAGAATAGCCCACCTGGCGGGCAAAAAAACTCTCGAGCAGACAAGTCTGGGTTGTGCTTCTACAGAATCCCATCCAAGAAAGAAAACCCAGAGAGGAGGAGATTGTGAATTAATACTATTTATTTTATTGACCTGATATTGGAAAAAGTTTTGGGTAAATTTATGTCGGATAGATATTGTGTTAACCTGACTAAAATATTACTGCCTTGTCACTAACGTTACTGCCCTAGAACGCTGACTGACTGACAGTGATCCTGAAACTAACGTTAGCTAATGTTAACTAGCTAGCGTTAGCTAATTAGCACTCACCTTTGCTTTGACGATGAAGAATTTCTTGTCCTTCACCTCCCAAATGGCAGCACTATTGACCCATCCACATCGAAAATGCATATAGCTGTCTGTACTTTTGTAGGCTTTCATCCTGGCAGCAGTGTAAGGTGTAAAAGTAAACATTAGGGGTGTAAGAAAATATCGATGCACTTGAGTATCGTGATATTTTCTTTTGTGATACTATTGATTGATTCTCAAACGCTGTAACGATTTTTAATTCATAGTTTGCATGCAAAGATTCTTGGCTGTGGTTAATTCTGTGTTGAATTTAACAGCAGATGGCAGTGTTGTAATTTATCTTCAGCGATTTGCCTCTTACACTCCAACTTAACAACGTCAACTGAGACGGGATGAACTAATCAACACAATGAACTCAGGCCTATGACACAGTATATGGCGCCTTGGTTACAGTATTGCAGTATATCACAACATATTGAATCGTAACCCCTGTATTGTGATACCTATATTATCGCCAGATTCTTGCCAATGCACAGTCCTAATAATCATGTTAAATATTTGTGATCACAATATTCCAAAATAATCATTATTACGAATTTTGCCATAATCAATAGAGATGCACAGTATAAATTATATTTTTTTCAATACAATAATTGATAATTGCCTGCTTCTCATGGCCGACACTGATATGTTAATTCACATTTTTGTATTTTAAAAAGAACTTCATAACCTCTAGTTTCTGCACATCTGAGGGTAAGAAAGGCTAAAATGTAGTGAGCAAAGAGGGATTATTTATAACCCCAATTCCAAAACAGATGGGACATTATGTAAAATGTCAATAACAACAGAATGCATGATTTGCAAACACTTCTTAATCTGAATGTAATTGAATACAGTACAAAGACAAGATATTTAATGTTCAACCTGATAAACTTCATTGTTTGTTATAAATATACGCTCATTCTGAATTTGATACCTGCAACACGTGTCAAAAAAGTGGGACAGGAGTATATTTACCATTGTGTTACATCACAGTCCCATTCTTGCTTGATATACTAATATACAGGTATAATAATATCCTTCATAGAATCGTGTCGGTTTTTGATGCAGTGACGCCTGAGGGATTGAAGGTCATAAGCATTCAATGTTGGGTTTTAGTCCTTTAATCTTTTGATAATATTATGGTCTGTAGATGGTGAAATCCCCAAATGCCTTGCAATTACGCGTTGAGAAACGTTGTCCTTAAACTGTTGGACTATTTGCCCACACAGTTTTTCACAAAGTGATGAACCTCTCCCCATCCTTGCTTGTGAAGGACTGAGCCTTTTGAGGATGCCCCTTTCATACTCAATCATGATACTATCACCTGTTACCAATGAACATATTTACCTGTGGAATGTTCCAATCAGGTGTTTTTGAGCATTCCACAACTTTACCAGTCTTTTGTTGCTCCTGTCCCAACTTGTTTGAAACATGCTGCTGGCAAAAAATTCAGAATAAGCATGTATTTACAAAAATAAATGAAGTTGATAAGAACAACATTTAATATATTGTCTTTGTACCGTTTTCATTTAAATTGAATATTAAAAGAGTTTTAGAAATTATCACATTGTTTTATTAATGATTTACAGACCATCCCAACTTTGAAAGCAACTTGACTTTGTATTATCGGCTCTAATTTTATTATCAGCTGATAATATAAATTTCCCATTATCCAGTCCAATATATACAGTATCTTGTATTCTTAATAATTGAGCCGCCCTTACACTCAGTTCCACCTCCTCTGCGTATCTCTTGTTTTGTGTGAACTTTTTCAGATCATCTGGACAGGGCCAAACTGACTTCTCAGTTACCTGCTATGAGCAATTATCACATCTTCTGCAGGCTAATGATTACAAGCTTCAACCAGATATCATTCTCCTTTAGTACTATCTGGTGTTTTGTTAACAATAACAAAAACACTAATGGTGTTTATGTCATGTTTTGTTCAGTATTATCAATCTTTAATGCAACAGCCTAGGCATTTCTTGATTCACAACAATTCCTGTAGAACTGATGATAGTACATTAATCAGTGGTGGGGATTTTATAATTTACTTGCGAGTAGCTCTTTGTCTTTGCTGCTTATGAAAACAAATCATGGTACTAGTCTTTCTACACCTCGTCTCAGTCTGTAGTGTTGGTAGCTTTTTCACAGAGCAGGCCAGGGTTCAGCTGAAGGTTTAATGATTACTCAAATTATTGGCCTTTTGAGTCGCTGAGATTCAAGCAGAGCTGGGGCCCATGGGTGCCCAAATTCCAAAGATGATGACCGTAAACCTGCTGTGCTGTGTGTAAGTGGGCATGCACAATGCATACATGTGTACTATAACATTGGTACAATGCATGAGGCTCAACCCACAGGTTTCTTTCTGACAAGCAACATGGCTCAGTTAAAATTTTAGTTTTAAAGCTGAAGATTTGATGGTATACATTATTATTTAACTGTCACAGAAATGATGAAAACGTTGCTATTTAATTACTTGAAATAGAAAAATCATGTCTGAACACAATTTTTGCATTCCAAAATATGTCGCTATAATATCCTCTAAATCCAAGTGGTATTTACAACACTGTTTACAACCTAATAGCTGTCTCATATACTTCACTAAGCATTTCTATGGAACCACCTGGGATCCCACACAGTGAATGAGATAGTCCTGCACAGGGTCTTTAACCTTTATATAACCTCTATACCTAAAATGTTATTATTAATAATTTTACATTGATAGGTTTACAGTTTATGACATGATTTGTCAGATGAAAAACTAATGACAATACAAAAAAGCATCTCCAGAGACAATTCATTAAAGTGAGTAAATTGTAAGGACTCCAAAGGTTATAAAACTCTAACACACTTATCTGCTGTGTGATGTTCGGGGGTTCTTCTGACACCCACTTTAATACAGTGCATCTCCTAGCACACGAGGATTTTCAGGAATTTCAATGAATTTGGAAGAATATTTGAGGGATTATTTATCTCAAGAATGCATGATTAAGGGGAGATGTACAATGAAACACCAAGTGAATGCAGATACATGTAGTTTTAGTAGTATAATAAAGAAATTTACTATAATAATGTTAGAGCTTTGTGTGATTGAGCAAGTGCAAGAGAGCGAGCAGCAGGAGAGTGGCAGTGAATGTAGCGGAACAGGAGGAAAGAAGTAAGCCACAAGTTGTCAGTAGCAGTAAATTTGCAGTGCAGGTTACAGTTTTTCAGTAATGGCTGTAGCTTTTTAAGACCAAAGTGAAGCTCCTATGTTTTTTTCCCCCCCAACTGCTAGAAAGGTGAAGGGGGGTTAGTCCAGAAGCAAGAATCAACTTCGCCCTGGGGGAAAAGAAACATCTCCTCTGCTCTCTGACTATGTTCTGGAAACTGAGCAGGAAAGGCTAACAGCGGAAATAGATTTGATATAATGTAATGTATGGTACTGTTAAATTGCTGCTAGACCACCTCATTAATACATGTACATATACCTCCTTTTGTGTGCGGCAAGCAGGAAAGCCAATAGTTTGGTCTGATAGCTATATAGCTTTTCTCCAATAAATTTTGACTTTTGTACTTTACACCACTACAAACAATCCTACGCAGCCACCACTGGAATCTAATTCTACAAATGGTATAATGCTAATAATATTAGTATAGCCTAATCTTTATCTGCAACTGTGCAGAAATACCAGGTTTAAACAATGAATAGACGTGGAATGAAAAAAAAGCTGCACAGCATTCAAAATGTTGATTTAGAATTGGAATATCAATGTTGTGAATGAAGCTTCAAACTGTTCGGTACAGCCCTGAGACTGACTTACGAAATGAAACGGATTTCTTTATCTTCTTGTCAAAGGCAAGAAGAAGACACTAGTAGTATTTCTCTGGTTTGCCCCCCTAATCCCTGTGATTATTCCGCTTGAGTGCTAACACACTGCGAGTACATTAAATGCAGCATTTGGTCTGGTTGTCTGATGAGGAGGATGCAAATATGAGGTTTGCTTTGAACTACCTGAATAGGATTTTCTAAAACACCGGCCTCAATCAGCGGTCTGTCCCGTTCAGCTGCACACCTTCCCATGCTTGACCTGCTCTCTCACCATCAAACTGCAGCTCTTGTCTTTCCCACTATTTACACTCAAGACGGGGGTGTGGGGATGAAAGCACCAATGCCACCAGCTAAGCTCTGACTACCTCATGTAATGTATAATCATTGTCCCTGCATTGCCAGGCACCCACGGCCTCCCTGACCTCCTTGTGTGATTTGTGTTTTGTGATGCTCATGACACCACCACCTAACACGCAGACACACACAGAGCCTGAACAAAACACAAGCAGTACTGCACATGGACTCGTATTTGTTTTTTGTTTTTCTTGTGGTTGGAGAAAAGACGTTATTGAGTAAAAGTAAACCTTAACCCACTTCAACTGAAGAAGCCTCAGGCGTTGTTATATTGTTGAATGTCAATGATAAATGTGTTAGTTTTGCACAATGTTGTGGTGGGAAAGCACAGTTCCGCTGAAATGGGCCTCAGCCAACTGGTGCAGAAGCAAATTGCTTGCTGGGAGCTATGTTCCTTTTTTATTAAACATGCAAGTATTGTCTATTGCAGCAAGTCATTAACTGTACCTATTCAAATTGGAGTAGCCTTTGGGGTTACTGTTAAGTATCCTGTTAAGAGGCAACGTAAAAGAAGTGCTCTGAGGCCCACACAGCATTATACCAGCTAGCTGAATACTTTTTTTTTCATCTAAGATGTATCTATAGTTAGTGTTCTATTCCACACATGGGCAAAATATGGCCCAAGGGCCAGAACCGGGACGTGGACCATCCCATTCCGGCCCGCAATATCCTCAAAGAAAAATAAATGGTTCCCTAAAAAATAAAAATAAAAAGTCAGGAATAAATGAATCTGGAGGCGAATGACTGTTATGAGTCTGTTTGGCTATTTAACATGATTTAGATTGGGCTAAAGGCCTTAAGTTGACTCTTGCTCACTCACATTAAGTGACAAGTTATGTTAGCGGTTGTGAAGACAGACATCAGTAAGGATGAATGCTTCAAAAAGAAAAAGAAAAGCTGACTCTGAATGTCATGTTTTAGCCAAGAGTGGACGTCATTAGTGTCAGTTCAAAGGCAGTAAGTTCGGTATGCTGAGAGAGTATCACGGTGTTCAAGGAATACAACATTGAGACCTTTTTCGACCAAGCATGTTAATTATGCCACAAACTTTTCATCTCAGGAACAAGAAGAAAAAGCGATGAAATTATTCTAACTTAACTGCCAGGCAGAATCTCTTTACAAAGCAGTCGACCATCCAAGAATCAGCAACCAAATATTGCTACATGCTGTCATACTAGCTTGCAAAACAGAGCAAGTCTTTCTCTGATGGTGAATTTTTGACTGTATGGTAGAGACGGCTAGCATACTGTGCCCAGACGGCAAAGATCTGTTTGAAAACATCCCAATTTGCTGTAATAAAGGGCCTAATTTGTGGCCCTTTGTTTACTGTAGCTAAGTCAGTATGGATATCTGGGGGAAAAATGTTGCCCATCCCCTTTCTGATTCCCATGCCTTGTCATGCAGTATGGGAACAGCCCGTATTGTAGGAGATTGTATGGCTTGGTACAGTTATATACCATTACAGTGTCAGTCCAGTTGGGCTGAGTAATTCTGAACTCTGAAGCAAAAAACGATTGAAAATGATCAGGGTCTTCTGCACTGTGGGGCCCATAGAGCAGCCGCACTAGTGACTTCCACCAGTTGAGCGGCTAACTTCCGGTTTAGTGCTCCACTAACTTAAATGGGAATAATTAAATTATGTGGCTCTTCTAGATTTTACAAATGTAATCTGACCCAGTGGATGAAATTCTGATATAAAAACGAGTCATTTTACAGGGGTTGTGATGCTCAAAAAAAATGTTTCCACCGTTTTACAGCCACTTCTTTCACAATGTAAATTTATGGGAAAAAGTCTTTTTGGGTCCCTGTGCGTCATGTGACGTTGTAATTCCACGGTTTGGCCACTATGTCAATCAGCTTCACAGCTTGGCTCCACATTGATGCTGGCCATTTTAGTATGGCATTTTAACAGTAGTGGTTTTGTTGCTGCCCAGCAGTGCAACAAAGGCTTGTCTGCTCCAATCTTGTAATTTTCAACAGGTTTGTGTGTAACAGTGCCCACTATACACAGGCTTGATTAACAAGCACTGCAGTAAATGTTAATTTATTTTAAATTCAGTATTTTTCTTAGCATGTCTTGAACAGCAGTGCATAGCATCTGCAAAAGATTGATGTATTAGCAATGGATTTTTAGAATGAATGAGCTTCCATCTGAATTGACACATTCTGTGTACTGACTTCCACATTAGTTTAAGAGCAATAGCATATCTGTTTAAACCTCCATGTGATGGGTGCTTTTGAATTGAATCAGTTCCACTGACAGTTGCTTCTGTTCCCACCAGTCACACTCAGGTAGATTAGAGATAATAGGCAATAATGATGAAAGTAGGATTTAATAGGACCATATGTCTTGGTCAGTCCTTGATCAAACCAGCACCAGTGTCGCACAGACAGGCCTGTCGGTACAGAACACTACTGATGTTTGATTAACACGCATACAAACACATTCTCGCACACTCAGTCCTACACATGGAAATCCTTGTAGAGTTGTTCTTAGGTTACTACAGAGAGTTGCCAAAATAGCAACAGTCAAGCAGTCCAGCTCGAAAAACCTGCACTCAGTGACAGTGCCAAGATCTTTTTACCTCCTTTCATTTGATACAGCTGCCAGCATGTAATATCTGCATGCACATAATATGCGCATAATAATTATAATAATAATAATTATTGAGCTAAGCTTTTTTTGACTGGCACTTTCTCATTGTACATTATGGATTTCTCCCCTAGCTTAAGCTGGGCGCATAAAGTAAGATTTTAGAAATGTTGTTGTTTGATTCTATCTCATACTGTATGAGTAAATTATTTGCAATATAAATGCCTGAACAGAGACTGATTTGTCATCTCTTTATTATGGGCGTAACGTTAGCAGACTGCACACAAACAGAGAATAGGTTGTCACGTTCACACGCACACACACATTTTTATTTAATTAAATCGCAGCCTTTTGCAGTTGTATAATCGCACAGGCTGGCATAGCGATTGCAATTAGATTAATCGTGCAGCACTAGCTTTACCTCACTTGTAATTTTGCAATCATCCACTGCTATTCACCTCATGTTTTCCCATAATTAATTTTCATTTCAATTCATCTTTTACTGCACAAAGCTCTCCTCATTCCTTCAGCTCGCCCCTCCTTTTAACCTCATTCCACCCTCACCTCTCTGCACCAAACTGTCCCTTTGCTCTTCATCATCATAAGTAGAGTTGGAGACTGCAGCGCAACACACTGTGAGAGAGAAGATGGTCTTGTATTTGTAGTGGAATATGAGAGTTCTTTTCAGATGAACACAGTGAGGAGCTAAAAACATATCTTTATTAACAACAAAAACATGTTCCCTGAAGTGAAAACTGAAAGAACATATTTATGTATGTCTTGTAAAAATAGAAGAAGGGATTGGATTTTGTTTGGCTAAAATGATCTGTATCCAAAAGAAAAGAAACATCCCTGTTTGGAAGAAATTGCACAGCTCTTGAAACATTTGCAACAACATTGTGACGGGTCACTTTTCTCATGAATTTTCTTATGTATGGTAAATGATTTTGCTGAACTTCTCTGCCTCCACAGTGACCGTGATTGGAGGTTGTGACAGAGACACTCCCCTCCAGTGAGCCTTAAGTGTGAGCGACCAGTGAGTGTCAGCCAGCCAGCCAGCAGCTTCATCTCAGTAGGTACAGTAAGACCTTCTTTTTTTTTTGTTACTTTTTCTGTCATATTCAAGCGAGGAATATATGTATGACTTTGTTGTTGGTATTTTTTTTTCTGAAAAGTTGTTTTTTAACTTAGAAATGACTTAGGTCCAGCTGTAATTCAGATACAAACATTGTATCTCTTTATTACAGAAAGCTGCTGTTAAGCTGCTGTTTTACTGTTATGTTTTTACTGTAATGGTGTTATTGATTTCAGAAATAGTACATTCAATAATATAATTTTTTAAATAAAAAGCTAAAATGTGACTTAAAAAATGTCAGTAATGAACAGAGATTTTATTTAATTATTTATTTTTTGACAGATCTGAGGCTATACACTTGAAGCCTTTATTAACTTTACATAGGGATGACTGACATGGCAAAAATATGATCACTATAATCTTTTCCATATTGATTATTATCTATATTTATTATGTTATATATTTTGCCAGTTTGAAGAGTACCCTGATAGTAACTGATGCCTGAAGAAACCAGAGGCTTCATTAGCTCAACTTCAGAATATAATTTAACATAAAAAAAAACATAAAGTACCTTCCCTTGTAATTTATTAAATTAATCACTGCTCTTAAAATATGTTTTATTGATAGTTCAATAATAATAAAAGCTGTGTACATTATTCTTTCTCTGGTGTTTTTGAACTTACAAAACAGCTTATTTCTTCAAGACAAGATCAAATGCCCTGCCACTGCACAGTCCTGCACCTCCCCCAGGTCTCAGCGGGAGAAATGAACCTGACCACCTCCTCACTTACCTTCTGTGCTTGTTGTTATGCCTCCAGGTGTCAACGATTCTCCATATGGGGGAAGCGCTTTCTTTGACATTGTGATCAGCCCTAGAGGCCACTCTTCCAACAGCCTTCAACCCCCCAATCCCACCTACACATCCAGCGTCATCATGGGGGAGGTAGTCCAAATGCACTTCACCACGGTGGACTACGTCATCTTTGCCTTGCTGATGGTGGCCTCCACTGGTATCGGCCTCTTTTATGCCTTCTCTGGTGGGCGCCAGCGGACTACACAGGTAGAAAAAAAAAGGATTTGTTTCTTTTCTGACCATACTTCCCTTACACCCATTCTGCAGGGTCCATTTCAAATTTCCATGGACCACAACATTTGAATTTGTAGTGTCTGAAACAGACATTTTGTTTCTTCCAGGAGTTCCTGATGGCTGACCGCTCCATGAGCTGCCTGCCTGTGTCCCTGTCCCTGTTGGCCACTTTCCAGTCAGCTGTGGCCATACTGGGTGCTCCGTCTGAGGTGTACACCTTTGGGACTCAGTACTGGTTCTTGGGCTGCTCCTACTTCTTGGGCCTGCTCATACCAGCTCATGTGTTCATACCAGTCTTCTACAGACTGCGGCTGTCCAGCGCCTATGAGGTATACATAACATGCACACATAGTTTGACGTGACTGTACCACTATGGTGGATTTATGACCTTTTTAATCCTCAGACATTTCTTAATTATAATGGCTTCTTTCCTGTGTCATCCTGTTTCTCTGTTTTACACACTGTCAACACTTTTGTTGTGCTTCTCTCAGCTTTCTCAAGTATGATCTCAGAGCTTAACATTCTTATCTGTCCTCTTATCTGCTTATCCTTGACATGTTAACATTCAACAGAAACAAATGTTCTTATCTCAAGGCTGAACATCTTTAAAGGTTCGTAATCTATAGCCAGACGTTCTCATGAACGTCATTAATGTCATGTGACCAAACAATGAGTTGACTTTGATAATGTGGCTCGAAACTGATCCTGTCAATAAACATCCACAGCACTAACCATGTTTCCCAGAATGACTCTGAGATGATATTTTAATCAGTGTTTTGGTTTTGTTTGTTTCTTTTTTTTTTCTTTGACATTCTTGCCCCTCAACAGTATCTGGAGCTGCGCTTTAACAAGACGGTTCGCATATGTGGGACTGTGACCTTCATCTTTCAGATGGTATTTTTGTTCTTCTTACTTTATACATTTGTGTCTTGACTTTCTTATGTCAACACTTGCAGGAATCAGGGGCCGTATTACAGAAACTTTCTATCTGAAGTCTCAAGTTAAGATAAGAGGAATCTAAGATAGAATTTTTCCCAATTTGGTATTACAGAAGCAAATCCAAACAAACTTCAGGAATCCTATCTTATCTTACCTCATCCTATCTTATCTCAGGTTAGGAAATCCTAAATAGGCAATCCAACATCGCTTATCGACTTTAATGTTTGTTACATAGTATCCGACGCTACTGTTCTCATCTCACCTCATTGAGACAAACTGAAACACATAGAAACATGGAGCAAAAACGGTGACAGGCATTTAACTTTAAGACAGACGAGTTGGAGATCACCTCTCAGTGTATGTACCGGACAGACACATCAGTTAAATTGCGTGACATAGCAGGCTGAGATATTTCTGATATGTCAGCCGTGCTGACAAGCTGAACCACAATCCGGAGAGCCCCTTGTCGCCAGGTCGGCCTCTAAAGCTGGTCACAGTTGCTCAGCTGACTGCAGGATCACAGCCCAGGGCTGCCTGTATCGACTAACGAGCGTTTTGTCATCAAACCAAAACACATCGTCAGATAAAATAGCAGTCATAAAATAGCAGCCACATACAGATTAAACAAGTCAGCTAACATTACCTGGAGGAAAAGTGAAAGTTAGGACAGCTGAACAGTCATCCTAAAGTTAGGAGGGTTTATTTAAGATTTTGGGAAGTTAAGATGTTTGTGTAATACACGTTTCCTATCTCAAGTTAAGATAGGAACATTGACTTAGGAAATGTTCATCTGTAATGACCTTTTTTCCTAAATCAGGTCCTATCCCTAGTTACCATGGTCACCAACAGTTAAGATGGGATCTGCAAGTTAGGAAGGTTCTGTAATACGGCCCCAGGGATCTAATTGGCACTAATTTTGATAAAATGACCACCAAAATGACTTTTTAGTAAAGTCGATGAATCATTTGACAGAGAAAATAATGTATAATTATTTTAATGCAAGTTGGCAACTCTCAACTCCAGTCACCAGTGAGATAGGAAGGTATTAACGCAGTCATATACTGAACAGCAGTGACGGTTTTATCCTTGTCAATAAACAAGAAAAATCTGTACCTCTATCAGTTTTGATGTCAACTTTCATCACTCAAGGCATGACCAGTTATTTGATTAGAAATCAAGAAAACATTTTTGCCTGTTGAGAGCCATGGGTAGATGTGAAACAGCAGTTGGGTCAAATAAATAATTGAGCTAAGAATGAATTAATTGGCTAACTAGTAAAGCCTGACTGAAACTGGAAATGTCACGTCGACCCTTGTAAAAGTTTTATTATGGTTTGGGTTTCCTTCATGAGGTCAACAGCATCTCCAATAAAAGTATTAACAGTGCTCAGTAATGTCATGAATTGATATGTCAACAAAAAATCAATGAACAAATAATGGCAACTTTGCCTCTTAATCAGCTAATAATGACACCTAGTCAAACAGTTTAACTGTGTATACATTTGTATTATTAAACTATCCCGAGGTAAAAGTTAGATCTGCCTGTTTCTGAATGTATTTTCTCGTGCTGATCCTTCTAAAGTCACAGCATGTTTTACAGCAGGGTTCAATCTGGCACGTGTGAGTCAGCTAGCTCCAAAACATGACCTCTGAGTTCAGCTCTGTTTCTGTGAGTCATCCTGATTGCTTTTTTTTTTCTCCTCTTCTGCAGATCATTTATATGGGGGTGGTCCTCTATGCTCCAGCCCTGGCACTCAATGCAGGTAAGAGTAGCAGATTTTACCACGGGGTGCATCACACAACATTTTACACCAGGCCGGTTCAATTACTTTAGTAAAAGGGCCAGATTTGGGAAGAAGAGCCAAGTGGTTGGACGTTTATATTTACTATGCCTGACCTGTAAAGCTTGGAAATTTAAATGTGTTCAAACAATTTGCCTTTTCATTTTTTCTCAACTTTCTTTATTGGTTTTCACAATTGAAAAAGAAAGAAACGTTATGTATCCAAAACCTTTTTAATCTTAGAAGTAGGCTGTTGTTTTAATAATAATGTTGCATTTAACATTTTTTATTCAGTTTGACTGTAAATTAGAGTCTTCTGTGATTACTACCAGACCTAAATAATGAATGAGATAATTAGCCTACTAATGAAATGATCAAACAATCAGATTGAGGTTCTTAAAGGGCCAAATTTGGACCATGGGCTGCCAGTAGAAAAGGTCTGCTTTACACCAACAGGAGCTCACATTTGCTGATGGTACTACAGTAAACGTAGTTGTTTAATGTTCACCTGCATGACTGAGTAACCTGTTGTGCAATGTGTTTGTTAATGCTCTCACTCTGTTTACTTGCAGTGACAGGTTTTGACCTATGGGGGGCAGTGCTGGCCATGGGATTAGTGTGCACTCTATATACTGCTCTGGTGAGTCCATAAATTTCATCATGACAACTGTGGCAAAATATTTGTTGACTACTGTTTTTGTACAACAAAGTCTAAACAACTAAATGAAGAGTAACCCTTTTAATCAAAAACTAATATACAGTATATGCACAACTTCCTAAAAGATGGAGAAACTTTACAGCTCTCAAGAAGTTTTTTTCAATAGACAACAACTGGTGATTGCAATCCAGTAAAACAAAATGTCCGCCTGTACTTGATTGGAAATTCTCCCAAAAAACTTTTCATCACTTTCTCTTGGCTCTGACTTCTTTATTTTTCCACCATCACCTTGTTTTATTGTAGGAATATAGGAATATATATATAAAGGAATCTTCTTTTCCTGTGTACCAGGGGGGTCTGAAGGCGGTGATCTGGACCGACGTGTTCCAGACGGTGGTGATGTTTGCGGGCCAGCTAGCAGTCATCGTGGTGGGGGCCAGGCAGGCAGGCGGCATAGCAGAGGTGTGGAGGAAAGCAGTCAATGGCAGTCGCATTGCCGGACTAGAGTGAGTAGTCAGCATAGAATAAGTATACCCCATTTTACATATTGTATAGCACTTTTGGATTCGGTATTCAGTAACGTATTTACTCTTTCCGTGTAGCCTGAACCCAGACCCTCTGGAGCGCCACACCTTCTGGACGCTGGGCGTGGGTGGAATCTTCCTGATGTTGGCTCTGTATGGGGTCAACCAGGCCCAGGTCCAGAGATACCTCAGTTCTCGCACTGAGAAACAGGCCATCATGTGAGTACCACCTTTAGCCCTTTTTACACAGAGATTGCAATAAAGCCGCAATGAAGCCCCTTCTCTACGCTGCCTTTGTTTTTGTACACTGCACAAAACAACTGCGGCGTAACGCTGCCCCAGTGTGTGATCTTTAGATAGCAATCCAGCGTTCCGCGATCAAAAGTGACAGGACGTGTAACACAGCATTGTCGGTGTCTAGTGTGACGTTTAGCAGCACTTTCTAACCAATGGAATAACATGGCAATAACAATCGTTTATCACCTTGTTATGCTCTCTGCCCTGCCCTCTGCTCGAAGGGTAAGGAGCTCCTGAAACTTGCGTTGTCTTTCCATTTTGCATACATTTTTGAATTCTTTTTTACAGAGTTTTATGGCCCTGGACAGCTTCTAATCATGTCTGTCCTCCCCTCTCATGTAATTCCAGGTCCTGCTACGTAGTTTTCCCGTGCCAGCAGATCGTCTTGTGTTTAGGTTGTCTGATGGGCCTGGTCATGTTTGCTCGCTATGGAGAGGACAGCCCTCTGGACAAGGGCTACGTCAAAACTAATGACCAGGTTAACACTAATTAGCCTTCATGTTTCCCCAGAGCATAGTTTTTTTTTTAATTCTTGGGTCTGGAGGTGTATCCTAATATTTGGTTTCTTTGTGCAGATGGTGCTGTACTTTGTGATGGATGTCTTTAGGGATCTGCCCGGCCTTGCAGGGCTGTTCGTGGCCTGTCTCTTCAGTGGAGCTCTCAGGTAAGTGACCCAAGAAAACAGACTTGGAAGGAAGGATCTTCCACTGCTGGATGTTTGCTTGCTGTCTGCTCACTGTCAGTCACCAGGTAGTTAATAACAACCCAGGTTAATATAACAATAAAGCTGATCAAACTGATTTTACCCCGACAATCAGAGAAGAAATCTACTCTGGGACCTTGGTTGGTACCGATGTTCGGCTCAGATTATTTCAGACTTATCAGGGCTGCCAGTACTGCTGTCAGTAAGTTCTGAGCAGGACCACAATAGCCAATGAGAGACATCCCGGAGCACCTCAACCTTTTTCTCATCCAGACTCGTTTAACCTTCTGCTTTTGTTTTTCCTCACTGTAAAGCATTCCTACAGCAAGTCGTTGCACCACATTGGTCTCCATTTTGTTTACATCACTTTCTTATGAGATCATTTAACAGAGATCACCTGAGGTGGTGCATTGCTCCCTCTGACAGAATAATCTTAACTAGAAAATTCCTACAGAAATTTTAACTGTGTGCCTGCTGTGCTGCTTAGTCACTGTCCACCATATTGCCAGTAGCCTGCTGTGTGTGTGTGTGTGTGTGTGTGTGTGTGTGTGTGTGTGTGT
>JBBPCS010025213.1:0-23932 GCA_037974645.1 Hollardia meadi
AGAGAGACAGAGAGAGAGAGAGAGAGAGAGAGAGAGAGGGAGGGACAGTTAATACAGTTCAATACACCAGGACCTTTGCTACAGTCTTTAGATAAAAGTAGTTGTGTATTTGACATTACTAAGTCACTTCACTGACTGTATGACGTTACATACCCGTAATCTCTCTTTAACTGTGCAAACATTAATATTTTCATATCAATAATTGACAAAGCAACAAATAATGTACTGACACAATATATTCAGGGACTTCAGTTCCTTACATACAGTATAAAAGGACAGTACAATTATGGGAAATGAGGTAAAATAGTTTTCATTTTGGGGTCAAGAGTTGAGTGGGGTCTGTTTTGCATATTTCTAGCAAAGATAACTTATGTCTGGTTTTATTTTTTATTAACAATGATCAAATGTAGCATGTGCAAGGTGTCACTCATAGTTATAAAGCTAGAGAATTATCACTCTGCAGCTTTATATGGCTCTACTGAGGGTTTTAGTCTCTTTTAGCTCACTGTTTTGGTTTTCTGGCCTGCAACTCTGTGCCGTAACAGGCACCACATGGCAGACACGGTGTGCAACCAGCTGCTGAACATAGTGGAGCACCCGGTACCTAAAGAGACAGGTATTTCCCTCCAGAAGTTGGTGGAGACCAAAACGGAGATAAAAGACTTAAAATTTTGCTAATGTTGCTCAATGGCCGCTGGATGTGTTTGCCAACATATCTGGAAAAATTTAAGGTGATAATAAATCGGTGTTGAGTTTACAGTTTGTTCCACAAGTGGCCCAAGTGAGGGTAATCAAATGTTGACCAGTGTTTTATTTGAAAATCCAAAAAGATAGGGGATGAAATAAGCATGTTTAACATTTAGCAACACTCAATCAACTCCTTGCTGACTCACTCTTCTTTCTGTGCAGGGACCACCCTCTCCTTGGCCTTCCTAATGTGCTGATCACCCCCCACATTGGCACTAACACTTACACTACAACAAGAAAGATTGTGCACCGAATGATAGACAGTGCTCTGGCTGCACTGACCGGCCAGTCTGTTCTCGATGAAGTCAAAGCAAAATGACTGATGCTACCTCATCTGTCAGTAGTGAGAAGTGTTTTCCTTCTGCAAGATGAAGTGCTGTTATCTTTTCATGAATTAGTTTGGGTTGTATGGTGTTCTGTCTGATGAGCTGCTATAATCAATGTTATAACACGTGATGATTTGTTACATAAAGATGACATGTCAATTAGCAAATGTTTAATATCACTAGCCTGTAAACAAATGTTGGATATGAAATTACAGGATGATTTTAATGTGTAAAGTGTAGCCTTACAACTTTGTTTTGATTGAATGACATTTACATTAAAATAATAAAAACATTTTTTGAACCATCTAAAAATACATTTGTGAGCAGTTGGAGCCTAAAGGTTGCAGAGTTCAGCCTGCACAGTTGAAATTCCTCTTATTTACTTCATTTATTTACTTATTGTGAATAAAATTGTTTTAGTTTCCCAAGTTTAACTTTAAAATTCAACCGTGAAAAATGACAGTGTGACACACTGACTAGCAAATTAATTAATTAATAAACTCCTCTGATGAAACAGCAGGGCTGCAACTGGAGCACGTGGAAAAGGTGAGTCTTGTAGAGTGAAAAGAAATACCATTAAGAGTATTTTAGTGCATTTATTTAAGCATTTAAATGCACATCTTTGTGATATAACATTGAAATGTAGCCATATTGTTGCCAAGTATTTCCACTGTAAGGTGATTTACATAAATTCAATAGATAGAAGATAAGTATGTTGCACCAGCATTTCATAATCTTTTGTTGACCATTTGCACAGACAACAATCCAATTGTTATGCACATTTATTTATTTCGTGACTTTCATCTTGAACAGTATGTTAGTTATTTTATCTTAACATATACAGTATATTTTATTTATTTCAATTGTATTATTTTTACTGCTAAATTGAATGAGACATTGTTTTAAATATGTTGTTATTTATTATTATCATTATTGTTATTATTATTGTTATCATCATCATCATCATCATCATTATTATTATTGTTATTATTATTTGTAGTAGTAGTAGTAATAGTAGTAGTAGTAATGGTAGAAGACTCCGCTAAGGCTCAGGTAGTTGCTGATCTCTTTGCGGAAATCTTTGCGGAGCTTCAGGTTGACCGTTAATATCCCTGATTATAATACAAAAAAAACTAAAACATACTAAATTCTGATTTCAATGATAGAGCCTATATAGAGACGTATAGACCCATAAATACAGATCGTGTTAGTCGGTGCAGATTTTCACAGAATTTTCTTTTTCCCAAATAAAGCGTCCCCGATACTTTTAATTCAGGCATTCGCAGCAGGTACTAAAACTGTTCAACGTCATCAAGAATCGACACCGAGTGAGAGCTCAGAAGGTCCCCACAACACCAGGCACGAAAATAAAAGTGCCAGGAAACATAATTTTGGATAGCATAAATAATACATTTCAATCTCGTACTCATTAGCGTTACCGGCTGCTCTTTGTGTTAGCTAGCTAACTTTAAACAGCACCATGTTTATCTCTTCACAAAATGCATCGCCCAGCTTCAAAGATTTCACCCTCGTCATGGTGAGCTGACACATCTGGAGTTTGTAGTTTCACTTATATGGTTACTTCATGTCATGTCATGTCATGTCATGCCTTGTTAGTGTTCGTATTATTACCAATAAGTCAGTGCTTCAGTTTCCTTTTAGCCTCTACAGATGCCCTGCAAAGTGTTGTATCAGTAGCCGTTTGCTAAACAGTTAATTTAATGAAGGTGGGGCATATTTTGACAGTTATCTATATTAATGAAAACGGAAATTCCCACCCGATTATTATACAAGTAAGAGCAGAGATACGGTTGTACTTTAATGGGAACAAAGTCAAGTGCACGTCATATCAATTTTATTTATATAGTTTACTCAGATTCCCTGATTTGCAGTGGTAAAGAAAACATTTAGGAACTTTACCCAAGTAGAAGTACCAGTACCACACTTTTAAAATGCTAAAAAATACAAATAACAGTCATGCATTCTGAAAGTAAAAGTACGAGTGTATCAAAGGTACAAATACTCAATGCAGAAAATGTGTTAAGCAGCATTTAGCTGTTGTAGTTTCTTAAAATGGAGCTAATCATTAAATAAGTCCAAAAAACAGCTAGTACGTGGGCTGCAATTCATGCTTATTTAAAATAAAAATAAAAAATTGAATTGGCTGTTTACTCTCACTTAATGGATGTGTAATGTTAGTAAATAGCAACAAATTCCCATCACCCAAAGCCTAAGAGGACATCTTTAAATTGCTCGTCCTGTATTGTCATTTAAGACTAGGAAAAGCAGCATGTTCTCACATCTGAGAAACTGGAACCGTGAAATCCAGATACATCTTTGCATTAAATTTTTTTTTTTTAAATACTGAAACGGGTAATAAGTTGTTAAAACGGCTGCTCTTTTTTGTGTTTATTCTCTCCTTCCAGCCTGCAGTGGCTGTGGGTAACGTGGGCCAGCTGGCTGTGGACCTCATGGTGTCCACTCTTAACATGAGCAGAGTGGGCTTCATACACACAGACTGTCTCATCCCCATGGCTGGAAACAACCCGTACGCCACCTGCAAAGAAGACACCGAGGAGCTGCACACCCCTGCAGAAGGTATCTCTTTGGGTCTTAATGATTTGGCTGCAGAAAGATAGCTAATCCTCAATTAATCTGTCAACAATTTCACCTCAACAGTTTACACAGCAGCAGAACTAAAGTTGGCAGTTCTTCAAATCAGGGCGCCAATAATTCAGGTAAAACCAAAGTGCTCTGACATGACGAATACTGCTGTACTTGTTTTTGAGTTTGAGGTCCTCCCTTTTTTTTTTAGTATAATCTACTTCCTTTAGCTGAAGTATGCTTTAATAAGAGACCTTGAACTACATCTAGTGTTTGTTTCCATGTACCAAGAATGGAATTTGCATTATTTTATCTCTAGCTTTAACCTTTGTCTCAACTGCAGACAAAATCCAAAAAGTTCAGACAGCTGCTCGTGTCTTGGATCAAAGCCAGCGGATTCTCTAGGACTGTAGTTCTGTCCAGCAGCCACGCCTACCAGAGGGACGACCAACAGTTGCAAGGGTAGCTAACCATTTACTTCACACCAACGCTGCATCTCTTCGCCTAATCCCTACTGACAAATCTGTGTTCACGTTAGCACTCCTTTGAGGTACCTGGTCACTCCGTCCCTGCTGAAAGGGAGCGCGGACGTGTTGAAGGAGCTCGGCTGGAGGGAGATGGAGCGAGTGCCGGCCTTCCCAGGACTGTCAGACGCCGACGCAGCGCCACGCCTCTACATCCCTGGAGGAGGCATAACCAAAGGACTCTACACAGACAGGTACAAAGAGAGAGAGAGAGAGAGTGCTGCAGCAGCCTGCTGGAAACTTCATAGAGATCTGACTATTGATGCTATTTTTGAAAGTAAAAAAATCTGTTATTTTTACATGCCTTAGTTTAAGTTAGAGTTGTAACTGCCCACATGAGTCATGGTTCTGTATAATTAACTAATTACAGCAACAAACTATGTACATTCACACATAATAGTGCACTGGCTGTGTGTGTGTGTGTAGCAAGCATTGTTTGACCACATTTACTTTTTATAGTACAACATCATCATAATTCTGAAATGTCTATATTACATTGTTGTGCAAATCTACCTAACTGTGGTTGGAAAACCTGCAGAATAACCTCTTATCTGTAGGTCAATAATAACAGAACACACTTTCCCTGCTGTAGTATTGTTTTAAAATGAATCGGTTATTAATAGATTTTGATCAGAGGGTGTTTTTATGTGTTTTTCACCCCGTGTGCTGGACGTTGTGCTCAGTTGTGCAGAAGATCTCCCGTTGGCAGTGCTGCTACTCTTCTGTTCGGAGGGCGACAACATCCCGGACGCGTTCACGCTCGTCAACCGCCTCAACGACTGGCTCCATCTGCTTGTCACTCCTGTAAGTGGCAAACGAGTGGACAGCCTGAACTACACTTCAGTTACAGAGCTGTTTGTCTCTAATACTTTTACAGAACGAAAATTAACTTGCAGAGACTTAAACTTAGTATTCTGTCGTAACATGGTTAGTTTGATTCAAGACAAATCACTTTATACTACAGAACAATTTAGGACTTAAAGGGACAGTTCACCCTAAAATCAGAGATACATATTGGATACTGGATTGATAAATACCACTACAGGTAACAGAAAAAATATGTATTTTAGATTTTGAGGTGAACTGTCCCTTTATGATTACACATTTCTAATCATGGATTTGTCTGATTACATTTCAGAGCACAAGTGGCAACAAATGGAAGATCCCAACTTCCTGGAGCCTTTTGTTTGGCAGTGGCATCCCTCCAGCACTGTTCTGATTTTGCTGTTTTTAGCTCATAATTTACAGCAAAGTCAATGCTCCAAAAACTCATAAATGTTTTATTTGGCATCTGTGCATTTTTCAGCATCTTTCAGACCACTGTGAGCTGATAATACTGAAGGACACTGTACTGTATGCTTTTAAACAATGCATCATATTGAATTTACCTGATCTGGACATAAAACATGGTTGTAAACTGACCTCTCTCCCACTCTTGGACATTTATCCCAGTTCCCTTTATTTTGTTAATAATCTTTAGATGCACAAACATTACGTCATGTACAGGAATTGACCTAAACATTCACTTCTGAAATATTTTGTTGCAGCATTTGAATGTTTTTTTTCCCCCAATAAAATATTGTTACATAATCCAGTTTGAATTTATTTAAAGTGATTACAATGTTGTGTTGTGTTGCTCACAATGGACCCGGCCTCCACCTCCTTAACTGAAAGTGGTTGGCCAGGTGCCATATTGTATTCCTGGCAGTCCCGCCTCTCTGAAATTTGATTCCTTTCTACAACATGTTAAAACAACTTACAAAAAGGTAAGACAGCACTCCTGATTCATACTTCGACCTTGTGAAGTCAGGTTTGTGGCTTCCCTTTCTGTCGACATAATTGTTTTGTTGTAGCCTGGTTGTGGGGGGGTGGGGGGGAGAATGTCCTGACAGCATGTTTTTTCTTTTTTTAAGAGAAAACTGAAGAACCATGAAAATGAAGGGGTGGTTCTGAAAGACTTAATACTGGCCTAAAAAATTTTTTTAATTAACATTACTTAAACCATTAACAAATCTTGGCCTAAAAATACTTTTTCTATGTGAAATAAACTCCTTAGTTTTATAGCAGACAGATGAGAATCATTAACATCATTAAAATCATTTTTTTTAGCATCTCAAAATTGTGTGTCCTTCGGTGAAATACAGGTGCGGTTTATGACAAATCAAGTGACAGGTTTGTGGTTAAGTAACCAGAGAAGATCAAAAACAGGTTATGTAAACTAGATAATACCAGTTTTATTTGTAGATAACGCTCTAATAAGAGAAAGAGAAATTTAAGACAAATTCATTTCAAAAGGAGAACAAGTCATCAAATCAGCTTTTCTACTGTATTCAAATCTGTAACATTGTCATTCCTTTTTTTCTTCTCTTTTTTTTTTTTACAAGCAAAAATATGTTTTTACACACATCTTTTTAAAAAAGCACACTATGTACATCATGGAAACATTACATGCCACTGAATTTCTCATGTGGGAGGAGGCAGTGCTTTTCATTTAACCAGCCCCCACATCACTGTGAAAAACTTCAAGTAATCTCTTATAAAAAATAGAACATTTTTATTTTACCCCTCTGAAAAAAAGGTTTTCTAAAAAAATACACATATGAACAGCATTACACATTGGCAATGCATAGCCCCTATTATCAGTTTTAAATTCATAGATGCAAAGAAGCAAAATACATTGACAAAGCTGCAAATAATAAAGTGAAAAAACGAAACAAAACGGATTCTCTGACTCCAGGAGCAGCGCAGGCCGTGGTTGAGGTGTGACCTGTGGATAAAGCGCTGGTGTGTTTCTCTTTTCAAATGTGCTCTCTTCAAAGAAAAGTCTGAGTGTCTGCTGTAAACAGTTTGGAGAGGATGAGGAGACACGGGAAAGCTGTGAGATGGAGGCATATGTAGGAGTGACTTGTTAACGGGAAGCAGGGGTGGCTGAATAATGCCTCTGGGCTGCAACCCAAGAAAAAAAACACAAATAAAAGAGTGAAATGAAGAAGTCAGGAGAGCTGGCTGTTGAGGCAGAGGTGAGGAAGAGTGGTTTGGAGTCGAGGAAGAAGGACACAGAGGTTGGCAGAGGGCTGGAGTTCCCTGCCGATGTGGGCTTTGACGCCAGAGCTGTCGGTGCGTGGCCACAGGTGGAGATCGTTAGCAGTCACTGGTTTTCGCCCTGTCACAAGACACAAAGTATTTAAAAAAGGGTTAAACTCAACGAACTAGTTTCCACCAGAGTGTCAGTGAAGCTAAAATCAAGTTAGTATCTTCAGTAAAGTTTTCAAGCAGAAATCTAAAGGAAGGTGGCAGGAGCTCTGGCATGATGCAACACTTTGATCAAACCCAACATTAGATTGATTATCAATGCAAAGCAGCCAGGGTTTTAATCAAGCAACATGTCAAACTCTGTTCAGATGTTATCACGTTATCACACTTAGTTATTGCAGAGCATTAGACGCACATCATTAAATCTGATTATCTGTGAGCTAAATTAAGTCGAGTAGAACAGAAACAATTAGCAGATGAAGGAAAATATATCGGACATAACTGAATACTGATTCATCATTTAAGGTCAATTTCAAGCAAGAATGACAAATATTCTTTGTTTTTTGATTTTTTGGGGGGCGTTGGTTTGTTGGTTGGACAAGAAAAGACTCAAATCTTGGATTCTGGGAACTTCAGATGTTCTCCCATGTTCCGAAACAGACGGGGATAAGGTTATACTGTATATGCTGTCCTGTGCCGTTTACTGCTAAACCTACTCACATCAGCAGAAATATTAAATTTAACTTGTAAATGGCAAAACCATTAGTTAATTGACGGAAAATTAATCAGCAACTTTTTTGATAATTTAACAGTTAAGTCTTTTTGGGAAGCCTCTTAATTTTGAGGATTTGCTGCTTTTCTTTCCATGTGCAAACTTATGTTTTGGTTTCACATTCCAGTGTCTTGATGCCTTCTGTTTTATGTAAAGCACTTTAAATTGCCTTGTTGTTGAAATGTGCTATACAAATAAACCTGCCTTGCCTTCAGTATTTTGCTCTTTCCTGACATCCTGTAGACCAGATTGATTAAATCGGTAGATAGATCTAGATCTATAATTTTTTTTAAATAATCATTAGTTGAAAACCTAAATATCTAGTTTGATAAAAATACAGCAAAAGACAACAAAACATTTAAAATGTTTAATGGCCCATCATCATCATAGACCTGGCCCCGAAATCTTGAAATTTTGAAACTCAGACCAAACGGACTGATGCAGTTTGAAACCCACAAAACCAATTAGGAACGCTGGCATGCTATGGTCCTTAAGAAAAGTAAAAACCTCATGAAACAACTGCAGCAAAAACCTTGAGAACATGTAACAAACCTAAATGAGCCCCAAATTAAGTAGTGTGATGGACTGACAGCCTCAACCAGGACAAGGATTTACTCTTTATTGAATTACTGAAGAACTTGGACCATCGATGATTCTACATCTACAACTTACTTGCCAACAAAATAGGAGCAATTTAATATCAAAGCGGTTGTTTAGTGAAGTGAAACCTTTAGTGGCCATTGGTTATAACGCTGGCTATCACAATAACATTTGACAAGACTGAACAGACAAATAAGATGCCGCCAAACTTGAATCTGTGATGCACAGCATGAATTAGCGACTTGCATTATTCCAACTCAACCTGACATTTCAGAGCTTCAACAGGCACAAACCACAACACGCATATGCCACACACACACCATGCTAGAGTGCAACCCAAAATGAACTCCAAACCACAGGAGCCAAGCAAACGATGTAAACAAGAACAAAACCTCAAGAGAAACACACACACACACACACACGCACACACACACACACACACACACACACCTCCATGTACAAGAGTGGGCGTTCATTTTAAAAGTGGTGAGTAAACTTCGTCCTCTAAATATGCTCTTCGTAGTTGTAGTTGCTGTCACAGAGGGTGTAAAGATACACTGATCCCCCCCCCCCTGGACAGGCCAGCTCTTGTCATGTGCAGCAAATGCAGCCCAAACTGTCCGAGAAGAACCACAACAGCAGAGTGAGACCAGCAATGATGTAGTTTGATTCCTGGAACAACACTGACATGTGTCACACAACAAAGTGAGGTTTCTCAGAAAAGACTTGGTGAGCCGTTTTTTCCGGAGGTGTGCAGTCATCAGAAATACGCGCTTCATCAATTCTAACTGTCCTGCCTCAATGACAACATGAAGTAGATGTCAGTTGCCTAGACCGGTGCTTTCACACTGAAAATTAGAAATGGAGAAATAAAAAAAAGGAAGCCTCAGCTCTGAAGTCCAACTATAAAGAGGTTGAGTCGTGCATTTGGAAAGCAGGCCTGGAATCCCTGTGGGGTTATAAGGGTTTACAATGCTGATCAGTGACATATTTATTCTTCTTTGGAATTTCTTTTACATCACAAGAGTGGTAGAGTAAATATACCGGTTTTACTTCCTGTCTAATGGAGACTAGAAAAACTATGAAGCAGGCAAAATGATCACCTATTATTGAACAACATGATGAAGGGATTGCACCAACAACCAGGGGCCTCATTTATAAAAGTTGCATATCAACAAAAGAAGGCGTATGCCTTTCTTTCTATCTTTTTAAATTCTTTTTTTCTATTTTTTAAGCCATTCTCTCTGTTTGCGCCATGATAATCTTCATGCAGTCACTGTAATTGAATATTAATTTGGGTCTTTTCATTGATTTTCTTTATAGCAACTATAGGCGTTACATGAAGCTCACAAAGGTGTGCCACATTCCAAGTTGATTGTGATTTACAAATGGAAACCAGTGTGGAACATTCGTGTGCACTGCAGTAAAAATCAGAATATTTTTGTAAGCACTTCCTCTCTTGACGTGAACCCTACACACAGTTTTATAAATGAGGCCCCAGTTTAAAAAAAAAAAAAGAAAAGAAAGAAAAATGATATGATGATTAGATGTGGTCCTTATAGTCTAATACATATACAGTATGTATGTAATGTATATCACACTTGGCGGTATGCATTAAAGCAAGTAATGTACCAAAGTAGCGTAGAGATTATGCATGACAAATCATCCTGTACAGTAGGAACAACTTGATGCTTTGTGTACGAACATTAAGAGGTGGTCTCGGCCAAAAGACGTAATTACCTTTTTCTCTTCTTGTCTGAGTCATTTGTCCTGGGCTTGCTTTGGGGTGTCTTGGCCGTGCCAGATTTAGAGATATTGTCTTCTCTGCGTCGTTTACTGCGCAAAAAAGGAGGAAAATGAGTAAACAGCTGTCTGTCAAAAATGAACTGTCCCTTTTTGAATGACATGCTTCATTATTAATTTTTCAGCAATTTCATTAATCAATCACCAGCAACCTCAACAGATCATTTATCAACTTTTTATGACCAACGGCCAATACTGAGTAAACTGACTGTGTTGTGCTGCCGTCCAGCTCCTGTTCCTTGCAGAGAGACTGTGCGGGTACTTTCCCGTCCTGTCTGTAGTCTCCTCCCTCCTCCAGCTGACACCCCCGCTGGCTGCCGTTGCATCGCTCTGTTGGACACCTGGCATGAGACTGAGTTGAGGGGGGAGACTCCGATGTCGGCTCCTGATCTTCCCTTGACAACTCCCGCCACCGGTTCTAGGTGGGGAGAAGAACAGTGAACAAAAGAATTTGAGAGGGATTTCAAATTTAATGGCAAAGCATGCCATCATACCATTTTTGCGTTTTAACAGCCTAAAACTGGTCATTTTGTGACACAAAAAGGAGCTGCCAACAGGAACTATTATCCTAACTACAGGTATGCAAGATTATCAAATAGATGGTAGTTTCTGTTTGTGTCACAGAAAAATGTCAAGGTTCAAGTAGGATCAGGATGCAGTGTAGATGTACATGTGTCTGTTTGTCTGTCTACCATTTAGCGCAAACTCCAAAAAAACTCCATTAATGTTTCAATAGTGTATACACCTTTCTCCAAAAACCCTGCTATTACACCTCTCTATCATTCTCTTATATTATTCCCCTCTCTAGGTTAAGACATTTTATTATCAAGTTTTCCATTTGTTAAAACAATTACATCTTTTTAAACTCAAATCCCTGGGAAATGTTGGGTATTTTTCCCTATGTACAGCCACGTTATCTCTATGGTGTGCATGTGACAGGGGGGCCTGGTCAAAAGGGTCTGGTGATTAAGTTGGGAGATCTACAGTCGCCTTGTTTCATCCTGTCCTGTGAATTAATCAGAGAATCAAATGGATTTAACTTGTGTTCAGTAAGCCATGTCACAATGATTTTCTGATGTAATCTAACCTAAAGCACGTGGAGAGTCCACATGATGCTCTCTTGGAATGCATTTTTAATTTAAAAAAATTCTTCACACTGTGGCGCCCTTGCTTGCCAACAAACGGTACAGTATTTCCCTCAATCTGCAGTATGTGGATGTGTAATATGTGATTCATGTGTATGTATATGGTGTATTAAGTATTTATTCATCAAGATAACAACAAAAGACTGCTTGTAAACTTGTCTCCATGGGACAGTCGCATGTTGACTAGTTACTCTACAATGTCAAAGTGGACGTGCTTGGCTCGCCAAAGCTAAGACTTTTAAGTTATGTACGTTTATAAAACGTCCTATCGGCGCCAATTAATCGGCCAAACCGATCAATCAGGTGTCCACTAGTATAAAGTAGTAAATAGTAAGTATAAAATATCATTACCTGTCATATTTTTGCGTACTAAGACAACAACGTTTGTCTGTTGACTTCATATTCTTTTAGAAGAAACCAATTGGACGGATGGACAGGAAAAAGCGCTTATAATGTAAATTTTGTGTGTGTGTGTGTGTGTGTGTGTGTGTGTGTGTGTGTGTGTAGTGCAGGTACCTGTACAGAGGAGTCTCCCATGATATACTTGGCTCCTTCGAGGACAGCCATGTAGGAGAAGCGCAGCTGGTCAGGGGTCTGGATGAGGCCCATGCGGTACTTCCTCATGTCCAACAAGATGCTTTTGATGTCCACTGATGAGGGGTCTTTCCTCTTGTCCATCTGGACGGGACAGCAAAGTAAATTTGCTCAGCTAACCAGGATGAAATCTCTACTCTCTTGATATCCGGCGACTCATTTGTTGATTGTGCTTTGAAGGGCAATTTAAGCCCGACACATTCTTACACTGTTACACATCACCAGTCTGTGACAGTGAGTATAGTGCAGGCGTTTTGGGATTAAATGCTGATGATTCAACAAGGATTTCACTATAATGTAAACTTTCTGACCATTTGTGATCTTGCAAAATGTGACTAATCGAAAAAACAAAAAATTCAGCGGGATTGTGGCCACTAAAAAAAAATTTGTAGAAACACTAAATCAAAAGCTCATATATTTGACAAAAATGCAGGACTTACCAGGACCACACAGGTGTCAACTAATGAAAATGTCCCAGAGCGTCCGATTCCAGCACTGCAGTGCACCACAGCCGGCCCGTGATCCACCCCCAACGCTCCCGATTCCCGCACTTTGAAGAGGAAGTTTAGAAAGGATGCCGGAGACTCTGGGACACCAAAGTCAGGCCACGTGGTGTAATGAAAGTGGTAGATCTCTCTCTTCTCTCCTGTCTGTGAAAGTGCAGTGAGCCTGTCACAGTACTGATTTTTATCAGTTTGGAATGATGAGGTTAATGTAGTAGTGTTTGACAGTTGAACTAAGCAAACATTTCGGTTTCAGTTTCAATTCATGCAATAAACCCAAGTTCTGAAAACTTTCTGACACATAAAAAGGGAAAATCAAGACGTGTACACATTTGTAATGCGTATTTTTTCTTGTGATCACCTTGGCAGTTGATTTTATTTGTTGATTTTTTTCATTTTGTGCGTTAAAAAAAAAAAGTGTGTTCATTTTTGAATATAGAAAATAAGAGGAGAAATTCATCACATTAAAGTTAGATGAAAATCAGATTTTATAAATGCAATTTGCTGCAGAAACATTGTCGTTTTAGCATACTGTATGTTGGGTATTTAAAAGTTTCTATAAAACTCTGTGAAAGTCTGAAAAAACAGAAAACAACGAGCCTTATTAATAAGAAGCCTCACACAGCACAAGGCCACGTGAGGCTTGTTGGGATGATACCCCTGAACCATTTCAGCTCTCTTTGCCACCTTTTACTGGGAATTCCCTTTGTGCTAATTAATACTTTGGCATACACTAATATTCTGCAGCTCCAACACTCTGGTGGTGTAGTAAGACTTGATGTCTTCTGACAAGAGTATGACCAAGAAACGCGTGTCTCTGAAGGCCATTTCCCTCTCCTCAGCTGTGGGCCAGTACTGGGCACATTTTTCCTGTCAGAGAAGGAAAAAAAAGAGACAAAGATGAAAAGAGATTTAAAGTGAGTTAAACATCCGACAAAGAAACACACCTGATAAAAAGCAGAAGCTAGCCCGAGTGGCCGGGCTGGCCTTCAGATAAAGCAGCTGATGATTAACAGGAGGGCAGTTTGATCGTCTGAGTTGAAAGGGAAGCTGATTAATTAAATAATGCTCTCAATCAATCCCTTTCACACATTCAGTACATTTTACACTTCATTAATACACTTTCACACGTGCACAAAAGCATACACACTCGATACAAAACTCAATATGTTGCTCTCCAATTTACATAAACAACTTTATATCTACAACAAATCCAACCTAATTTATGAAAAGAGATATATTATGTCACAGCCTTGTTGTCTGTAGATTTTGTTGCATTTCTTTCCATCTGATTTGAATAACCTTTTTATTATGTCACATTGCACAAAAAAATACTTAAAAAATACATTTTTAACAATGGTTAAAATCACATATTCATCACATAGTCCATTTTTTTCCTGTTTGTACAGTTTTACTGATATATTTTGTATCGTTACACCACGTGGCAACTTAACTGCCAGCAACCGGACATCTCAATCAATCAATCAATCAATCAATCTAAAAAAAAAGAAAGAAAGTTTTTTAAAAGTATGTTGTTGCAGTCATGAAAACAAGTCTAGCTCAGACGGAGTAAAGATGAGAAGCTTGGCTCAATTCCAAAACAATTCACTTATCTTTCAGCGCTCTTGAACTACTAATACCATCCAGGGAACAGTTAGTCATCTGTACAAATACTGCTACAACTACTTGAGTTATGTCTACAATCAACATCCAATCACACAGTATTTTCTTAGTAAACAGACAATGGCCAGAACTGTTGAGGATAAGTCTATTATGCAACCTTATCTCTGCAGGACTGGAGAGCTGGCCAACATAAATCCCTGTGAGGTTAATAATATCTGTGGACGAGGTGGTCTTTATCATCTCTTTCCAAGAAAACAGTCGGAGTGAGTCTCATGACTGAGAGACTTTCAGTTTAGCTGATTTACTGAGAAAGTGAGAGATCACAATTGCTCTTTGTGAGACTGTCTGCCTGTGTGTGTCTGTGTGTCTGTGTGTGTGTGTGTGTGTGTCTGTTTAATCGGCACGTTGCAGGATTTAACAGAGTTAAGGGGTTGGGCTGCATCCTGGTTGCTGGCTGTGAACACGCAGTCAAAACACAGAATTCCAGTTATCCTGACAGGAGTGTCAAGTCTTTTTTTATCACTGTGTACTTACTGAGCCTTTCTCGATGACCCTGTTGAGCATGATGACAGCCTTGGTCTTTTGCTCCCAAATCATGAGCCAAAAGTGGCCACAGGTGTTCCTGAGGGGGCCCTGTGGACAGCAAACACACACACACACTTTACATGGCAGGAGTCCAGTGAGACAGTGAGAAGTCATCATTTACAATGGTAATGTATCTTTACAGGCATGACCAAAAACATTAGATCCACTGAATATATTGGCTGGCGCCGTCTTAATTATTGTGATAACAGCAGCATGCAGAGGTTTGCAGAATGATAACAAGAGTTTACTTTGAAGGTCAAGACTGCTCAAGGTTTGTTGTGGTTGTGTTGAGCAAACTGTACTCTGCAAGTTGCAATATTTTTTTAAATGTCAAATGTTTCTTAAATAATACAGAATAGATAACATACACAAACATACTGCAACATACGGTCAATAGGTCTTTGCCTGTTTTTGTCATGTACACTTAAGAGTAAAAAGTGTAACAGGAATAAAATAATTACCATAACATATAACACACTGTTTCATGTCATGCAAATTAGGATACAAATAACTAAAGGGCTGTCAAGTAGTTGCAAACAAAACTGCTGCAATGTTTTCTTATGGTTGTACTATTATAGGAAACCCTAAAATCACTTTTTCTTCTTATATTTTCATTGTACAGAAATAAACCTGAGAGGTGATTGATTTCAGACCTTCTGTGTTACATTATATCAGCAAGCACACTGATGAGCGGTACATTAACAAACAACAGATGAAAGACAATCAATTACCATTACTGAGCATCGTATATTACAAAAGGTTGACATACTTTTGCTAGATAACTTCCCCAAAATATCTGTCTGTTGTCTGACACTCGACTCAGTCTCAAATTACTTTGAAAGGTGACAATCCAGTTACTGTAAAAAAAAAAAAACTTAATATTTTACTCTTGTTGTGTTGAATTAAGCAGCTTTCTGTGGAAGTAGCAGTATTGAGTGAAAAGTGAGCAATATCATTTGGTGAATAAGAATCTGTTTTATCAGCCCAGCTGATAGTTTTCAGTTTTCTGTGGTCATGCTGATGAAGAAAAAAAAAAAATCACATGAAAAATTTATGTGGTTATTTTTCCCTTTCATTTCCTGAAGGTATGAGAATTTTCAAACATCTGCAGGGTGGAAACACCCCTGTGTTGGCCTCCTGTTTAGATACCAGTGCGGATGGATTTAGCTTCACAAATTACTTGACATCCCTCCAGTCTTAGACATCAGTCCTCAATCATCAATTTCACAGAGCAACACCCATAAAAAGGGTTACAACAAACAAATTCAACAAATTAGTGCCACATTTCAATAAAACAGCAGAATTTCGCTGCGTGTAACTTAACATTTAAGTGATTATCTTCTCTCCATGTTAAAAATAAATAAATGATTAAAGACCTGTGGTGTTCCTTTCATTTTGACTGGTTTCCATCAGTGTAATTACATAAGTAGTGGTGGTATGTCTGATCTCAGCAGTTAAAACTGAAAAATGCAAACATCGTACAAAACTCACTGACTGAGCTAAACAAGGACATGATTTTGACCCAACTGCTGGTCTGACTGGAAGTATTACATGCATAACACCTGTTTTTTGTTTTTTTTTAGATATTAATCTTTAAAACAATGGTTGGTAACCGCATAACATTTAAGATTCCACAAGCAAACATTAATACCAAGCACCTGACTATGACCACCCTAAGACTTGGGTTTTCCATTTGGTCATGAGGTAACTTGCTAAATGGAATAAATATCGAACAGGAGTCATCCTGAGACTTAAACTGCTCTGGAGGTTTGTTTCTTTGCCATTAGAGGTTTAGTGACACAATTTAATAGCTTTACTCCCTGCTGTGCATGTTAAAACTCATAGCTCATAGCCATGCACACACAACATAATGTGTAGGTATAGGTGTTATGAGGACCATACTTCACACATTGATGAATCTTGGGTTTCGAATAAGAAAACACCACTTGATTATCTATCACCTCGATTTAGTTCAAGGCTTTCAGTTTTAGGCCATATAAGCACACATAAGTCTTAACCACAGGCACACTCTATGCATTTAACACAGGGATGTAGAGACTTTGTTCCTCAGTAAATGACTTCAGTAAACCCAACTACAACTTGTCATCATCACTCACACTTAATACGTAAAGATATACACACATAATTCAACATGTGGTCTACGAAACGAGACTGGCCTGCTTGGCAAATCAGCTTTGCCAAAAACAGTCTAAAGATGTCACTATTCAAGGTTATATATAGCCCAAGCAATTTGTCAATTAATCCAAAAGATACTTGCCTGAGTCAATATGTAACTTCTCTGGGCTTCTTCCATAACGATCAGACTTGCATTGATGTAGTCATTTTCTGTGTTCTCCAGCTTCACTCGACTGTGATCAACTGCAGGCAGCGTGAGAGAGAAAAATGATTTGGGAATCGTTTGTGAATTGGCATTGACATTGTTGGAGTTTAAGGGAAACTATAACTAACTATATGCTATAAACAGTTTGGACTTTCCTCAAATAGTCACTTACATGGACTGACATCTCTGTATCTGTTTCTGTTGCGATTCTCTGGATACTTTGCCACTTTGTAGGAGCACTCATGGGACTGATTCCTGATTTCCTAAAGACAAAAGAAAGATTTAGAAACAAGAAGTTACCAGACCCTGGCACGCTGACAGGGGCTCAAGCCCACCACTACTTGATAACTTGACAAGAGTAAAGCAAGCCGGAAAGCAATCTAAAGTGTTTGTCCAACACACACGTGTATAAACAAAGTTACTTTCAGCAATTATCATTAACGTCTACAAAGTATCACAATGAGATCTCACTGAGGAGAATTAACTTGTAGAGCTGAGTATAAAAGTCAAACAAATGAATAGCTATAACGTTATGATGCAGTCTATCACATTGAGCTTCAAGCACAGGCATATGAAACTCACGGTAACATTTACGTTGTCATATTAAAGTGTCGAGACAAACTGAAAAAACAGGCAAAAACCAGAAACATTAACTAAACTGGCGATGAACAAAAGCCTCGATATAGGATACTTGATGAGCTAGCTGAACTGTTAGCTTGCTAAATTAAATGCGCGCTTGAAGCACTATTTATTTAGCTTTGTGCTAGCCATGCTAACAGACTTACAAGATACAGTTTTTGCCACCGGCCCTCCGAATCTATGTCTTCAAACTCCTGGTCCATTTTCACTGTGGCAATGCCAGTCTATTAAAATCAAGGTACGTGTAATTAGTTGTCCGACTATCTACCTCATTACTTTACTCAGGCTAGAGACGGTTTTGGTCAAAGAATTGTTACTTCCCTGCGATAACGGGATCTAGAAGCTAAATGTTTGTCCGTTAACTCTCTGGTACGCTTGACGTCTGAAAAACTGACATATGCGCATGCGCCAACAGAGGTCCTCCAGTAGCTGTCAAACTCAACGCAAGCAAAGATATTCAGTGAACATACGAGATGACAAACAACGACATGACTCAATCTACAGCACTCATTTTGAGAATTAATTTATATGATTACCGTATATGTAGCTACTTTTTGTTATGTTGCAACTATATATATATATGTTTTACACGCATTTCTGAATGTTGGAGTAAGTTCTAGTTTATTTAATAATTCGACAGTATTTGCTATGATGTTTAGTTTGAGTAACATCATAGCACGTCGGAGGCAGCTTTCAGCGTACATGGTCCTCGCCTCTGGGACAACCTACCTCAGGAGCTCAGGGTGTCACAATCCATTAACACTTTTAAAAGAAACCTCAAGACATACCTTTTTAGCTTAGTTTTCTCTTAATCTATTTGCACTTCGATTTTCTTATTTTACTTACTTATATTTTATATATGACATGTTTTTATGTTATGCATTGATTTATATTATTTTCATTATTTTCATGTATGTATGTATGTATGTATGTATGTATGTATGTATGTATGTATGTATGTATGTATGTATGTATGTATCCCATTTTGTATTGCAATTTTGCACGAAAGCCGCGATATAAATAAAGTTTGATTGATAGCAAATACTGTCAAATTAATGAAGCGCAACACTTTTATTGGAGCCTACATATTTATTTAAAACAATGTGTGAAATACAGTTCTCAAAGAGGCCATAATGGCATCATTGACAAAGGATGATCCAGTTTGTTTTGTTAAATTATAAAATATTATTTAATATTAAATTTAATTTTAAAATAACTGTAATCAAAGTTTTAAGAAATATTTACTGGCATTATTGTGGCCTATTAATGATGTAGCCTATTTGATAATATCTATTACAGCAACACTGCACTTCTTAATTAATCTGAGGTTTAAGAATTAACATTTTCAAACCTCAACAATAAAATAATCTGTGTAATTTTACAGTGAATAAAACGGAAATTTTTTTTATATGATACTACCGCCACAGGTGACGTATCATATAAAAAAAATCATGGGAGCATGATCCAGTGTGCGGACTCTATTTCCATTTTATGTGCCTCCTCTGCCCAGCACCTGGACTTTGTCGCCGGATGTGCATGCCTTGATAAACTTTTTTCTTAATTTTACACACTTTCTTCAACAACACTGTAAGACAGAGAAATGTGATGCTCATTGTGGACAAAGAACACTTTAGTTATCTGATCAGTCTTATGGGACTGATTACAAATCAACAAAGAGGCCAAAAGTAGCATTTCTAATGTTACAGAGCTGCTGCACATTTCCCCTCTCACCTAAAACAGGTCTGCCTTGATGCCACAGCTAAGGGCTCAATTCCATTTACTTTGCTTTTTGAGCTGGTCTATTTAGAAACAGAAAAGCTTGGTTAAATGATGGACAGGTTAAAATGAGTCTGAAACATTAAGACACCTGATGTGATGATCCCCCGTAGACTAATAAGCAGCATACAACAACTTTGTTTGGACAGGCATGGTTGAAAACCCATTGGACGTTATTTTAAACTGAGTTAAGGTCATGCATTTAGTATACTGTGAGAACTGACAGTCAAAACAAGATAGAAAAACAGAGCTGAACAAAATGTTCTCTTCAAACTTGCTACAAATATAAAGATCGAGCAAATGTTTAAAAACACTCAAGCATAATAATGTATTTTGTCGTGTGTCACTTGGCAGGATTACATTAAGGTTAGTGTTGGGGTCAGGAATGTCATGTTTAAAGATAAACTTGGGATAAATCTCTAGGGGATGAATGTAGCCTTTGCAATGTCCCCTCTAAGTGGCAGAAACTAATAGTGTTTTGCATACATGTAGGCCTACTACAATGTCTCTAGGTGGTAGCAGGGACATGTACGGAAGAAGATTAGGGCAACATGTGAAAAACTTATTTGAGTTCTGACTTTTTTTCTGAGAATTCTGATTTTAATTCTGAGAAAAAAAATCAGAATTCTCAGCAAGAAATTCTGTTTCTCAGAATTGTGAGAAAGAAACCTGAGGAAAAAAGGTCATGATTCTGAGATTAAAGTCAGAATTCTAAGATTAAAGTCAGAATTCTGAGAAAAAAGGTCATGATTCTGAGATTTAAGTCAGAATTCTAAGATTAAAGTCAGAATTCTGAGGAAAAAAGGTCATGATTCTGAGATTAAAGTCAGAATTCTGAGAAAAAAGTCATAACTCAACCCAAACTCAAATAAATCTTTCACATGTGGCCTTAATGCTCTTCCACAGACGTGACATGTGATAGGTGTATGACAAAACTACTCTCCGGTGAACACAGGGTGGCAGTATTTCCACTTTACACTGGCTGGGACTGACAACGTGTCAAGTCAACGGCTGCTACCAGGAAGAGGTGTTCACGTTGAGCAAAGTGGTTGACAAATAGGAGCTCACAGCAGACACATCATATTATTGTAAGGAAATATGATATGAGCAGGCCTGATTTTATGTGTGGTTTAGTTTTTAATCTTTAATTTTGGGATTTTGCAGAAAATTCTTTCAAGAATAGGTGGTTTTCAGCTCATTGCATTACATAATTCTGAAAGTTTACTGAGCTGCAATGGGAAATTATAGAACTAGCCTACTAGAGGTTGTTTGATGTTGATTTGTAGTTTATTTGTTATTTCACACATGCCTATTAGAAAATTACCTTTAAAAAAATACCACAACTATCTTGTTTTTGACAGTTTGTCTTTCTTTTCAGTAGTGAAAAGCAACTATTGCATATTTACTCAACTGCAGGTACAGGTACAGTTTTGAGGTACCAATGCTTTTTCATTTTATGCAACTTCACATTGGTTTATGAAATATTAGTTAATAAATGAATATAAAATAAAGTAAATTATTAATAAAAAAAATAATAATATAGGCTACAGTAATACAACTAAAAAGGGCCTGTATGCTTTTACTTAAACTTAATTAAAGAAAACATTACAAAAACTTGACAGGAAATGGTGTTCCACCAAACTGGAAGAGTCTCGTTTAGTTTGGCAAGATAGCCTTAAAAAATTTAGAAAGGCCCTCCGTAATGCCAGAGCAGCCTATTACTCAGCATTAATAGAAAAAAATAAGAACAACCCTGGGTTTATTTTCAGCACTGTAGCCGGGCTGACAGAGTCATAGTTCTATTGAGTTGTGTATTAACCCTCAGTAGTAACGACTTTATGGGATTTTTTTAAATGATAAAATTCTACTTATTAGAGACAAAATTCATCACCTTCTGCCCCCAACTGGTACCGATTAATCTTTCAATGCAGGAACTGAAACAGCTATAAAACCAGACATATATCTAGACTGCTTTCCCCCTATTGGTCCTTTTTTTTTTTTTTTTTTTTGAGAACTTTGCGGGCCGGATCAGGACGGTCCAAGGGCCAATGGGCCGGATTTTGCCCATATAGACCTACTGTACATGAAAAGTGTCATGCAATAACTTTTGTTGTGTGTAAATAAAATTAACTTGACTTGACTACACTTTAAGTATATTTTATTGTTAATATATTTTACTTTCAGTTAAATGATTTAAAACTAGTTTTACATGTAATGGAGTATTTTTACATTGATATTACATGTTTTAAGTAAGTAAAGAATATGAGTACGTTAGTGTTTTGGTGTCTGGAGCCTGGGATAGTGAAACCAGATGGATGTCTTTTATTGTGAAAAAGGAAACCTTGATACCGGAAATCTGAAGGTTTTGTCGCTGTTATATTTTTCGGCTTCACAACAACAGTCAGACCCTATCGGGGAATGTAACGTTACCTCAGCTGCCGTGCGAAGTTTTCTGCAACAGTTTTTTTTTTTTTAACTACAGCTGACTGAGGAATGGACACAGCGGTATACACTTCTGTTCAGAAGTAAAAGGAGATCGAGGTAAATTTAAGTCACTGTGTATAAGAATAGCCAGAACCAGCTAACCTAACGTTTGGTTAATAACATATCAGAACTTCCCCCTCTTCGAGGCAAACGAGAAGCTAGCAGTTTTTAGCTTTGTCGGCTTGTAAATTCTCCTCGTTACTCGGCAGAAAGCCTCTGCTGGCACCAGGTAAAAGTTTAATGACTTTTAAGGTTATTTGCTAGGATAAATATATTGTTGATTTAACTGTGTAGCAAACGAGCAAACGCCATAGCTCAGCTAGTCAGCAACTCTCTGGGCGATTAAAGTTGGGCACTAGCTAGCTTCCTGTTAGCCAAATCTCATTTCATTAGCTACCAGGCTAACGCTGGCTTGCCAGGTGGAAATGTAAACAAAATTTGGTCCTTCCTGTGCCAAGCGTCAAATGACACATGTGGTGCCTTCTTTCATTTTCTTATAGTTATTGTAATGTTGCCACTACTTGTTAAACGAATCATTTCTATTAAACGTATGTGTGTTCGTATTTTTTTTGGTTGCGAAATAACGTTTTCTTCAATATCCCTATTTCGGTACTTTGTTTGCACCTACGGTTTAGGGCACCGGTATAAACAACTAAAATAATGGTTTACATGCATTTATTTAGCATTCATAACCTAAACCACTTGGCCTGATTAGTCTCAGGTTAGATCAGACGCTTGTTTGGGTCCTTTTCTGTGACTGTGACAGTCAAGTCACGCCTCACAAACGTCAGGATTTAAATGTTTGTTTGTTTTTAAAAACAAGACACCTGGGTTTCGCAGTATACAAAATGATTAGCCCAAAAAGCCCATTTTGGCATTTAATTAGTACTTTCCTTTATATACTTTTATTGCAAACATTTACTTAAGTATGGGTTGTAATGCAGGACTTAATATTTTTAAATTGTGGCATTGCTACTTTTACTTAAATATACAGTCTATACTTCTTCCACCACTGGTGATTTGTTACTAAGCACAGGCATGGTTCAGTGAATGGAAATCCTCTCCTACAATGTTTTTCTGTTGTCACTTAATGGCTCAGTCAACAATGTTTTACTGAATAGATAAAAGGTCAATTACCGGGCATAGTCCTTCCTTATTTACTGTGTGACTTTTACAGCATGCACACTAAATTAATCCAAGCCATCATCACTGGAGCTTTCTGGCAGTGAGTTATTGTGCTTTGTTTTTTCCTTATTGCCTGTTGCTGTTTAACTCTCAGACTTGCTGAATGTAAACCTTAAGAAACTGTTTATGCTCCTAAGATTGATCATATTTTGGGACCCACGTGTTTATTGAAAAGACATTACCTCAAACTTGTGTCTTGCCATCATCTAGTGACCTGTCATTGGCATCTCTTACCACCGAGCCAAGTGATGTGTTTTGAAGTTTAGTGTAAGACTAATCTTAAACAATGTGTTGTTCTTATACACAAATATTGACATGTTAGGTTATTTTTAAGCATATTCCTTTGTTTTGCATAATTTGAGCCAAGGATTATCACCTAAAGCCCATATTTGTAATTTTACATCATGGAGTTGTTTCCTATGAGTAAAAACTGATTAAGAAAGCCATTTTTGTTTTTCTTGTCACTCACTGACATACAGGGCTTGCACCATCATCCTCACACCAGTAAAAAGTCTTTAATAGGACAAAAATTCTCTAATCTGAACTAGGTTAAGGTTAACTGAGCTTTATCTATATCACCTATATATATATATATATATATATATATATATATATATATATATATATATATATATATATATATATATA